>SZWC01013009.1:25461-45900 GCA_023375785.1 Penium margaritaceum
TGACAGCTTTGTCCCGGTGATATGATGATCATAGGATGATGACGACGAGGGTGAACGACAGAGGGCACAAGAAAGAGATAAAAGGATAGATAAAAGGATAGATAAACATAGAGAGAGAGAGAGAGAGAGAGAGAGAGAGAGAGAGAGAGAGAGAGAGAGAGATAAAAGGAATGCATAGACAAAGAGAGGAAACAATGAGAGGTGCATGAAAACAAGCGAAGAATCGTATACAAATAACCCAATATTGTGCACATTAAACTTGAACTTGCCACTGAAGAGGGCTTTTGTGAGAAATTCCATGTACTGCTGTTGCGTGTCAACACCAAAAACTTACAAATCATCAATCACATTTTTCTCTCACATTTAATTTTACTAGATGTTTGTGCACTTTGTGCGTATGTGACACATGCCATCATGCTTGGTGATGCAACACTTCCTTTTATCCTCAGTCTTGGTCAAGTTCCACTCTTCCACGATATCGCATGGCCTATGACAAGAAAGGTGTAGCTTGAGCAACTACATGCACAATGATCGTGGGCCAAATGACTGTTAATGTACATGTCAACAATGGAAGATGGTTGCGCTCAACAGCACAACCCCAAGCACTAGGAAGAAATTGCATATCAAACAAAATTTGTGCAAACTATAGATGTAGCCAACGTAGATGATGCTAGAACAGCAACAATAAGTTCACAAAAAGGGCAAAATCCACACGTGTCATGATCCCACAAAGCATGAGGGGCGGAATGGTTTTGAAGTACATCATGACACCATCAAGCTCTCCAAATTTAGCTGGATCTGTTGTTGCGAGTAGCCTTTACCAGTGGGTTTCACATATGCATGGATGCATAAGGGACTATGGCCAACATGTCTGCAAAATGCTCCCCATCTTCCTGACATAACCAACCTGATGCACTTGCAATACATCGTGTTGTTCATTTCACTTGATCTCCACACCAAGGATGACACACGGAGGATAAACATTCTTCACTTTATACACAAGCTTGAGACCCTTCACAACCTGCACAACATGAGGGTGTGGGACCTTGATCAAGTGTTTGTCCACATAGACCAAGATTTTAGTGGAAGGTGTAGAAGGAGCACTCAAACATAGTGGTAGGCTGACTAGGCTGTGATCATACCCTCCTTACCCCAAATTGGTGGAGACCTGAAGGTTCCAACAGTATGGAAAATGCTTTAAAGCATAGACGCTCTCCAGAAGTGCCAGATTGAGATTGTGCCACCATCAAACTACGGAGGTTGTACTAGATGCATCTCCTCTACAAGCTTGTCATGAAAAAAGGCATTATCGACACCCGTCTTTGAAGCTCCTAATTGTTCTAAGCCACCTAACTCAACAAGGCCATTGCAGTGGTGTACTTATGAAGACTGCAAATGCAATAGGAGATGGTACAACATAGGACACAAATATGATAGGAGACGATGCAAGTAATGATGCCACTGGGATAGGAGGCGATGCCGAAAAAATACACAGATGAACAGGATATCATACAGGAAATGGCACTAAAGAGCTTGAGGGTGACATGAGGAAGAATGGAGCACCGCTACTACTAAAGGGCTCTCTGTAGACAGCACCTCCCTCTGGATGGTATAAGGGCACGATAGAAATGGAACAGGGTGAAACATTTTACAAGAGGAATTCTTCTTAGAGTAAGCATTGCAAAACTTGACAACTGGAACGAGCTAAGATTGAAAAGACACCAAGAAAAGGCTTGAGAGGATCATGGGGAGACAGCTTGCTTTTGCATTGGTCATCGATGAGCCAACCAAAGGTGGTGTTACCCCACACCCAAGCAAGAAAAATGTCCACACGAGGGCCATCCCATCTCCCAGAAATTGTGACATACCTGGACAACAGACCACGGAGAACACTGTTCTCGACCCACGTCATGTAGGACATGGCCTCAAATGCAAGAATTGGAAGTAGGAAATTATGGACAAGAAGGGTTGAAAAATACTGTCAGAGTGGATTTTCAACACTCAAGCACTCCATTTTGAAATGGTAATAGAGATCCAAATGCAGCAATAAGGCCTGGATGAAGCAGAATGTAGTCCCCATGATTTCCCCACCATAGTTGGAGTAATCTGACAATTGCATATGCTGACAAGTAGGCTCAACATGGACAAGTCTATCGATTGTGAGCACGTCATTGCACTTCTAGGAAAGGGAAGATAACCAACAAAAATGAGATGAATTATTTCATCAAGAAGAGCATACAACAACCAACACCACGAAGAAACTCGTTAGGGAGAGGATCCATGATATCGGTGTGGAAGAGTGCAAGTACATGAAGTTTGCAAGAGTCACACACGAGGAAAGACAATTGATGAAGGTTTCCTTGTGCACTTTCAAGATAATAAGTAAGGCGTGGGAATACAAATGTGCTTGGGATAAGATCCATGGTAGGCTGATTATGCAACATCTAATGGATTACGGTATTGTGTACCTTTTGAAGATAGTGATGAAATAGACATGTGTGCTCAGGGAAAAAAGTGAGCAAAACGCACACTCAATGTGGTAGTGGTGGCTGGCAAGGGTGCTCAAAAGGGAACACCATATAATTTTCCAGAATTCAAATGGCAAAGAATAGGGTAATTATACTAAACTAGTTATCAAACAGCCGCCTAATGAGTGAGTGGTGATAAGTTCAAAGGTCACCGTGGCTGACACAACAACAGTCTACCTTGTGCTAAGGAAAGATAGTGAGAGAGTGAAAGGAGTAAAGGAGCATCCACACACATGCACCATGGATGTCAAAGAAGTCATGATGTCAACCATTTGTTTTCCCCCGAACTCCACGTGGTAGTTTTATGAGTGATATTAGAGAAAGGCATTATATTGTGGCGGAGTCCTTCATGAATCAATGGTTATAGTTTTTGAAACAAACACTTGTACACCTTGAATGTTGGTTGGCGTCGGCCAATCAGTGACTGCCTCCATTTTCCTTAGGTCCATGCTGATTCGTCGACCAATGATGATGTGGCCCAGAACTTGTTCCAACGATGGTTGGAGTTGCACTTGGAGAGTTTTCATGAAGTTTAGTTTTTGAAACGTTTTAAGAAATTTTTGGACATCTTTCTTGTGCTCCTTTGAGTGTGGCTATACATAAAAGAAATTGTCAATATGTGTGACAAAGAAGCCATCCAGATATGGCACAAAGAAATGTCATTCATCATCGCCATAAACGTGGTAGGGGAATTTGTGAGTCTCAACGACATGACCATGAACTCAAAGTGCCCGTATTTGGTCTTGAACACTGTTTTTTAAATTTCATCACCATATACGTTGATGTAATTATGACCGTTGCTTAGGTTGATTTTGGTGAAAATTCGTGATTGTAGCAGATTAAACAGAATCCTTGGCCGACTAGGCAAAAACCGCGGTGCTTAAGGATCTCCGACCCTTGAGCCATCCCGTCTGACTGTCCACAGTCCCAAGTGACCCCGCTTGAGCAACATGGCTCCTTCAACCGATCGGCGTGGCACGGCCACGCTATACTCCCCCCCGCTAGGAGTGAGAGCCGCCACAACATCTCCGGTAATCCCAACATGGGATTCGAGCCCTGGAGCTCTGGTACCAATGTAGCAGATGAGACGGAATCATTGGCCGACTAGGCCAAAATCGCGGTGCTTGAGGGTCTCCGACCTTTGAGCCATCCCGTCTGACCGCCCACAATTCCAAGTGACCCCGCTCGAGCCACGTGGCTCCTTTGACTGGTCGGCCTGGCACTGCCACGCTACATTGCCCCATGAAGTTGGTCAAGAATTTTATCTACTTGCAAAAGGGATTAGCGATTCTTGATGGTGATGTCATTTCAATGCTTCATGTACATCCACATCTTTCATGTTTTCTTTTTCATGAAAAGGAAAGGTGTCGCGTAGTGTGACGTGGATGGCCTTGTGAACCCTGAACCAAGCATCATGTCTAGCAGTTTTTTTAGCTTGGTCAATTTGTGTTGGCTCATCTTATAGGTTCCTTTAACAGCTAATATTCTGCCCTGCTTCATATTGATCAATGTTGTAATATAGAAGTAACTCTTGAGGCAATTGGTTTGGAAGACCCCTTCCAAATCTTTGGTGAGGGGTGCAAAATCCATTGGACCAACTACAAACTCGCCGGTTTTGAAGGCCAATGCTTTTTGTGTATGTTCCCAAGATTTCCTCAGCTACCCTAGTTTCCACATCAACAAGTCACATGTGTGTCCCGCGTCACAGATAAAGTTTGGCCACGTGCAAGATTCTTGCCTAACGTTTGTCAACTTCTTAAAATCTCTCTCTATTGCTTCCACCTCTGGTACTCTATGTAACTACCTTTGTGTAACTACCTTTATGGGTCGCTTGATCATAGGGAGGTGTTGTATCCTTCCATACATGTATATGTAATCTGGTACGTCGCTTAAGTCTAGTTGTGGAATGTGCTGGTACATGAAATCTTGCCCGAGGACGATTTTGTGGTCGCTCATTTGGGAAGTCCTCCAAACCGTTACTAGGATAGATGTCTGACTTATGGTAGAAGTGGCTTGAGAAGTCAGCGGATATGTAGTCTTCCATCGATTATCTTCACTTTAAAGACCCCTAGTTTGTTTTGCAAACCCAAACCATATTTTTGTTTACAAAAACATAAGAGGCTCTTCCATCCATTAGTGCTGGTACCACTATGTGGCTCTTACAACCCTTAGTTTTACCTAGAAAACAATCACCGTTGGTCATCCTTGTACCCCTTGTTGATTTTTGTGGTATGAGGAACCCTCCTATGTGATGATGTGAGCCTCATAGGTGGTAAAACATGTTTCTTACCAAACATGAGGCTCACCATCTACTCTTTTCCTTTGCCAGTTTTTGACTCCTTAACTTTTTGCACCGACTCCCCCCCTTAAGCATGTTGGTATCGTTTTCAATATTCACGGGAGATGTAACCCCGCTTCTTGCAAGTCAACACAACCGTTGATTGCATTGATCGATGATGTCACTTTGCATCACAGGTGAGGTTTTTGTCAATTGTGAATGCCATCCATCACAGTATAGTCATGGCCTTGGGCTTGCTAGCTATTAGATTCCTAAATCCAAGCGTTCTAATTGGTATTTTCAATTAAACTAATTCTTCTAATCATTTGCAAAGGGCCGTCTTGGATGCCCCATGTAGGAATTGCTCATGTGATGGGACGTTTACGGTTGTTGATATCGTAGAAATAGATTATGTCGGTAGCGAGGTCAATATTTGTGATAATTTTGTAGAAGCATTGCGTACACTCTGCCATGCTAGATTGTTGATGCAAGCATTGAAGCTTGTACCACAATTTGGAATACTATTTCATATCCCTAAAACGTACAAGTATTGTGTGTGTGAATATTTTCGAGTTCTTTGGTGGACTCATGTAGTCGTGCCACATTGGATTGATCTTCTCTATTGGTAGTATACGATGTTTGGTGATGTGAGAGCGGTCACATGAACCATTGATCCAGCTATCCCAACATCGTGCTGTCGTTGGATGGTTTGAAAATGAATCACCAGCTTAAAACAGTGCCACAAAATAGTGAGGTTGCAAGGTCTTTTTTTTTCCTTCATTTTTAACCCTCTCAGTGGTGAAGTGCACCCCCAACGATTAGACGCATGTGTGTTGTTGATCCTTCAAACTTCATATGATCAAATGCCTTAGGAAATTCCATTTGAATACGAGGCTTCATTGAGAGTTGGAGATTTATCTGCATGAGTATTACTTCCTTTGCACACCCATTGTAAAAGCTCCTCCATCGCCACATTGAGTTATTCCAACAGATGAGAGTTGAGGCTCTTAAACTCCTACAACTTTTCATACGTTTCCATTTACACAAGCGTGTCGAGTGGTGCCTCCTTTCATGCACGGTGTCGGCTTGACTGGCAACGACAGGGGCAACGGGTTAGTCGACCGTGAGAGGTCCGCCACTGGGTCAGTTTTGGGGGTCTTCGGTGTTGCGCCATTCAGTGTGAAAGTTTCCGCTACCACTTGGTTGGCTTGTAGAGCAGCACTTGTTGTATGGTACTTATCCACCATTGTCCTAGTCTTCACCAGCTACCACAGCTTGATGCACTCGCTGTTTCAACTATTGTTGTAGTGAGGTGTGCAAACTTCCAAATAACAGACATGCGCTAAAGACTCATTTGAGGTTGTCACCTTGTGATAATTGCATTGCTTATCCCTCTACCGCATCTGCGCCCTGGTGCCCAGTATTACGTCAAGAAAAATGTAGGTGGCTTAGAGGGATGAGATGTGGAGTAGTGGATGGTTTGAGGTGTTAGGAAAATTGGATCACTTTTCCTTAGCAATAACCATACGTTGATTACTTTTCATACATTGAGTGCAAACGACTATAATGCACTTTATAGTTGTTTGCATGGAACGATGCACTTGTGATTAGATGGTGAGACCTATTGGCAACCATTAGATAGTGAACTTGTACGGAGGTCAACCGACAAAGTTTGAATGGAGAGATTGTTCTGTCCATGATTTTGTTCATTTTGTATCCATGAATTTGTGTAGTTAGTATTATGATAAAATGTCAACTAAAACAATTTATGTTGCACATGGTTTGACCTATGCCATTAAACCGAAATATGTGAGGACTCCCATATTTTCTCGGGAACCATTGTAGAATCTATCAAAATGGTTCACTATAATAGCAAACCAATATAAACGAGAAAAAATTAGTAAATATTTTCAATGAACGTGAATTATTAAAAACAGTAATTTGAAAATATTGCAATATGTGCTGTAAAGTTTACAAAATACACAAGAAGATACCCACGATGTAATTGTCAGTCACCACTCTTCATCATGCGCACAACCACTATGCACAATGAGACACATGGCGAACAAACCTCTTTGTGTGCCCCTGAATCGTGCACACTGTGAAATTGTTGTGCGAATGAAAAAGTGTGTATCCTTGATTACACAATGCATCGCACACTGGAAGAATAGAAGCAAGGCCGATGAGGTCTTCTTTGAGGTTACTCAAGGAATGCAAACGTCATAAAAAAACAAAGAGGAAGAGAGAGAAAGAGAGGGAGAGACACACACATGAAACATTACATAGAAAAAAAAACTAACCATGAGCATGTACCCTACTGTTCTTCAATTTTGATTCTAAACATTTTTGGGTCAAATTCTTCAAAGAGAATGATCATTCATCCAATTGATTAGGTGCTACCTTATAAACTTGAAAAATGACACATTATGCTAATTGATCTATTATCTGGGTTTTCCTGCCCATGTTTTAAAAAAAAAAAAGAAAGTATCGCACAACACATTGACTCATTTTGTCGTCATGGTTCGATTCCTCGCAACACGTCAACCGCGCATATGTGGGTGCGGACATCATTCATGACAGAAAAGTGATGAAGCACACGTCTGATTCATGGAAAAGTACATGACAAAGGACAAACTTTAAGCAACCTCATCCTCCTTCTCCACGTCATCACTGGCAAACAGCAGCTCCCCCGCATATGGCGCGGCCTCACGCTGGAACGTGAGGGTGCACACACGCGTGAAGTTAGCCTTGGCCCATGCTTCCTTCACTAGTTCCTCGCTAGCCACATGCATTCATGCCTCGTAAAACCAGCCACAAGCCTCTTCCTTCAGTTGCGCCATACCTACGTTAAGGGGCAGACCATTTGATGTGCGCTCAGTGCCCCATGATGCATACAACTCTTCAATTTTATTCTTTAAAGGACCCACCAGTCCCACATCGCAGGGCTGTGCCTTGGAGGTGCATCCGGCTAGTATGTAGCATGTGCGCATGTACGGGTAGGTCTCACGCGGCCACTCCTGGAAGCTTGCGCATGCATGCGGGCGCCATGCAACAAGGATGAGGAGCATGTCTGCTCCACCAACCTTGATTCCTAGCTGTGCACACATGCACATGTAGTACGGCACGACGATGGTGCGCACCCACTCGTGCGTCGTCTTGCCGTAGGCCCAATGGTTGGACATGTACGTTAAGTTGGCACCTGCAGCAGTCATGCATGCTGCATGCGGTCCGCGAGGGAGGGACCGCTTGCTCTTCCCCCCAAAAATGAGGTGTAGTAGTAGCAGCTTGCCCGTCATGGTTCATGTCACCAGCGCGGTGATCTGCCATTTGTCTTCGAGGCTGATGCCGATATCCATGCTGCCCTTAGGTGCGTAGGTGTGGTCGGCGGATGGCATGAGTTGCACCCCCACTCATCTGCGTTGAGGATGAGGAATGGGTTGATGCGGTAGAGGCTCATCATGATGAATGCCCGGCAATGGAAGGTGAGGACCCGTTGCTCTCAATCCGCTGGGAGCTTCTGCGCAGCTGTCATCCCACACCGCCACGACCACCCAAGTTCACGCTTGATGAACTTGCAGACCCATGGCCGTCCAAACGCACGGGGACCCAGGTTTTGGAGGACATCTGGGGCGTAGCCAGCGATGACATCGCGGACAACCTTGCGAACAATCTTCAAGTTGAGGGCGTTGCCTGCGTGGCGTGTGTTGGACACCTTTTTTTTTATCTCCTCCACGATGTCCGGACGACTTGCGAGCCACACCTGTTTCCCCGCGTTCCCGTGCTTGCGCTTGCGATTGCTTGCGATTGGTGCTAAAGCAGGCTTTTTGACAGTGGCGATGACTGCGTCGCGGTACTCTGGATTCAATATCAGCCTACCTGATTCAAACCACCCGTGAACCGTCGATGGCGCTAATTGGTCATACACCGAGTGCCCATCGGGTGTTTGGAAAGCCTTCTGGAGGTACTACACGGCTGCGTAGGCAATTTCTTCTTCTTTCATGGCTTTGTAGATCGTTTGAAAACATCCGGATCCGAACTTGTCGCAGTATGGACCCGTTTTACTGCCAATGGATGGACCCCTGCCAGAATCCGTCGACGTCATCGCGTAGGACACTTGCAACGCCATGCACTCGGTGTCGGTGTTGTCGTCGGCATCCTGCTTGCTCTTGCTACTCCCACAGTCGTCTATGCTGCCGATGCTCCTGTCACTGCTGCTGAACACGGGGACGATGTCGGTGTCACTGTTGCCATCGGAGGGGGGTGACGTGACGCGTCACTGCCAGCGTTAGTAGGTGTCTCCTAGATGCGGAGAGCACCTGTGCGGAGTCGAGTGACTGGAACGTGTCATTCCAGAGGGACAACATCGTCCACCTTAGCCTTGCCTTTCTCGGCATAGGTCGGCGGATGGCGGACAGGGGGGTCAACCAGAGAGGGTTGTACCGGCTCCTTCTGCATGCGGCCGCAGCTTCATGGTCCGAGGAACACCCGACGCCGTTGTCCAACCATTGTTGATGAGAAACCTCCGTCTTCTCGCAGATGACGAGCAGGACATTGGTGGGCAACGTCAAGGGCGACACGATGGAGTTGGGCTCCTCATTGTACATTGGCATGAACAAGCATGTGGGCTGGGGCGCCTCGGTGGCGTCGGAGGACGCAAGCACTTGCACCTTGCGCGGACGGCCGACGGGCCTCTTTGGCAGTGGTGGACGTGGAGGGGGGCCTTGGCGGACGGCTCGCGCAAGGCACTGTGCCGGAGGCGATGGGACGTGAAGTTGACAGATGGCAGTTAGACTGGTTGCTTCTTGATTCGGTTCTATACTTTAACTTGACACGACTGCGTGGCGAATCCAGGTGATGCTCCACAACGGCTGTTTGGATGTTCAAACATTTCTCTTTTGTGCCACCAATGGATACACGGCCCACAGCCACAAAGCGACGTGGAGTAAACGAGCGTTCGAAGCACACTTGCGGTTCCGCAAGCCACGGAGAAATTGTCGAAGTCGGATCCTGTCAGTCCGTGTGAGAATTTCCATTGTGAGAGTCGACCGGGATCGACGTCAAAATCAATGAACATAGTCTTTCATTGAACGAATGTAAAAGAACCACCTAAATAGTTTGCACAGTGAAAACCAGCAACAAAATTAAGGGACACATAATTAGCATTTCCTCAATGATCGAAATTCAAGAATAGTAGGGTAAGTTGTTTTCAACCCTCTTCACATGTTCTTTCATGAAAGAAAGATATTGGAATATGGGACATAACATGTGCCTTTTTCTCGCCTAGGTTTTGTTTTGATGTGCTTTTAACAATTTGCTGGAGTTTCACAATGGGCATGCAAAGTATAAAAGTCCTCTTAGTACTCACCATTTTTGCAGGTGAGATCCGATGAAGCAAGCGGACAAGAAGCTTGGCCCATTGGGAAAAAAATGTGGTACTTGAGAGTCTCGGACATTGATGTCGTTCCACTTGTTTCCCCATAGGCGAGGTACGTTTAAACCATGTGTCACATTGGCACTACATTTTTCTCCCACCAGAATGGACTCCTCTTCGATGTCTACGATGGGCAACGAACCATGGCGCTCTGATACCAAATGCAACAATTGAATGGGGAGCTTGGCTCACTTGGCCAAAACCATGGTTTTTGAGAGTCTCCGATCTTCAAGTCATCCCATCCATTGCTCCATAGGCTATGACCTGTTTAAACCACGTGGCACATTGGCGCTACATCTGCAGTATTTGGTTTGAATAGTGGCTTTCCAATGCATCCTTTTCTTTTGCTCTTCTTCACATTCATTTCTCTTCTGAAGTGGCCCTTGTACACTTTTTTGGCATTGTTTTGGTACACTATAAATTATCTACAGAAACAGAGGAGATAGGGCTAGATCCCCTACATACAATGGCAGGAAACATGATAAGGCATACGTTGGGTCGTAGATGCTAGACTCAAAGGATGTGTGTGAGGCCACGTCATGAGTGTATTCTTTGAGAAACTCAGTGGAGGAATAGAGGGGTTTGAGAATTTTTAGGCATGGTTTCATAGACGTCTTGCGCCGTAAAGAAGACAACTAAAATCTATTGAAATATTGATGCAGATCACGACAATTTTGATGACCATTTCAGATATTGGTTCCATGCGTTGGAAACCTCCAAGGCAAAACACTGGATATTGGAGTCAGTGGCCAATATGCACTGAGCCAATAGTAAAGACATTTGGAGGTCAACTTGCGGTCAGCCACAAACATAAGGACAGTAATGCACACTTGAGGGATTGAAGACTCGTGTACCTTTCTAACACAACCTGTTTTAGAGTGAAAGCAACTCTCACCTTTCATGAGCAGGTCAATGAAGTTACATACCAGACGTACACGAGTCCCTAATCTTTACGAGTGGGCATTTTTGTCATCACACAAGCAGCCCATTGTGTCGCGAGATCGCGATACTCACTCGGACGGTCGAGGGCAAACCAGCCAACTTCCTTTGCCTCCAGTGAATCTTCCCAAACCTTCTGAAAACTTCAACCACTCTCGCAAACCCACGACAGAAGTATTGCAACCTTTTTTCCGACTTCTTGACATAGAGAGACAAATCTGGATCTATATAGATGCATCTAGCATCTTCACTGTCAATTCTCGAAGACTCTCGATTTCCCGGCGGACATTCTCAAATCCGGCCACTCACGAAGCAACTCCGCACGCGTCGCTCCACTATCGGCCCAACGACCCCGACTATGCCTTATTCCTAACTTGACACTTGAATGTATATGTTCGATCATTTGGACACTTGTCATCAATGTGCACTTACCGATAATGATAAACTCCTCAAGTGTCCCACATTCTAAATGGTGTTCTGCCTCGCAACTTTTACCTATTCACCATCTAAGCTCCTTTTGGCATAAGACTTGGTATCAGAGCATAGCGGTGCTAGAGAGGCATTCGACTACCTTACTCATCTAGAGGTCTACATCGCACAAGCTGTTAGTGCATATTGCACGTCAAGACTTCACAGAATTTGTGACTACGACGTGAGCTGAGCGAGTACAACTGAAAACGAGCAGCGGATCTTCGGTGACGACTTCGACGATGGATAAGGAGAAACATTCTTTTGCATGCAAACCGGGAAGCGGTAGTGAATGCTGGTGTGGCAGGTTATGCGGTAGCTGAATCAACCCCCACGGCTTGGACGACCAATCCAGTCGCAGACCAAACGGCGGTAAACCAACCACCACTACCAACAGTCTCAATGACGACAACAAGAACGACAAGTGGCACCGGACTATAGGCACGGATCAACGAGGAACTGGCAAACCGAATCTCCTCACTCGAGGGGATCATTAGCCATCTACTCCAACAGCTCAATGTTGAAATGGAGACTCTTTACAATACAAGCGCATGAGAGGCAATGCTCTTTGAGAGAAATTCCCAACTCTCGAGCAAACCCAAAATTCACCCCGCTCCACCAGATTTGCTTAATCCTACAAATTCAAAACGACCGACGGTTCGGATGTGGTGGACGAGTTTGGAGGTATACGTCACTACTAGTGGGGTCAACAGTGATAAAAAAAAAATTGACCTCAAGGCCGCGCTTTTACATGGGAGAGAGCTCACTTACTGGGCTGATCTAAAGGCCATCCAATGGCAGCAGGATACCGGCAGAGCATGATCAATGGCCAACGATGCCCATCTCTCTTCCTGAACACGAGCGTTCTACCCTTGGAGCAGATCAACCCACAATGGCGAGACGCACTAACGCCACCAACTGGCTAAATGAATGCTTGCACGTGATGCACTCACAATTTGGACGGATGAAGAAAAATTCTGACTCAAAGTACAAGCTCCAACGTCTCCATCGGAAATCGAATGTGGCTAAGTACACGGGAAGATTCCGCGATATCATCACTAGAGCAGTCATCACTAGACCAGACATCACCCCCAACGAACTCTGTTTTCACTACAACAACGACCTTAAGCGAGATATCCGGCGAGCAATCACCATTTTCAGCATCCAAAACGACTTGTCGTGGATGATCCCAGCAACAGAAAGGGTCAACGTTGTCGACTACAACGGCTGGAGAACTCCCAACCACAATCATCATGAGAAAAAAAAAGCCAATCAAGGAACTCCTCGACTCAAATGGAAGTGGACACCATCGACTAGAGAGACACGCACACCTGTTGTAATTGCGGTAAAAGTCAAATACATTGCTTGTTACAATGGAAGCAGGCAGCAGGCCAAAAGGGGGGGAAGTCACAGAAAAGTGAGTCGGGTAATGGCAAAGGGCAGGAGTTAAAGGCGCAACTCTTGTCCGCAAGGGGCTATCTGCTCCAAACGATCGCCCATCTGAATGGCTTACATCGTTGTAGAGTGTTTTTAAGATCACAAATTCTGACGAGGGGTACGAGGATGACCAACCGAAGATACTACTTAAAATTGAGCTTCAAGGATGCAAGAGTTGCAGAAGAGTACCGGCACTATTGGATGGAGGATTTTCAGAGCGTAGTAAGCAATGACAGGGTTTGCAAGCAAGGATTGCAGACCAAACCAGAGGTGTTGGAAGGAAAAGCCGTCGACAGGAGATTACAAATATGGAGACTCCAAGAACCACTACGACTACAAGTGGTGGATCTACGGGATGTAAAAGAATGGAGGCCTTGTCCAATGAATCACCACAAAGTCATCCTTGGACAAGGCTTTGAGTATCGGCACAATGTGCAGGCCAACTGGATCAGCTCGAAATCTACATGGAGATCGACGACACCAAACGACAACTTACGAGTGTGGGACGAAAGTTGATTGCAGAAGTAGTAGAGGTGGAAGTAATAAAGGAAGCCCCCGTAGCCAAGAAGCGACAACCTATGCAGGCAGTACCGCTCAATGTGGCCAAGGACGATGAGGAGCTCGTGCGTGGCTCATACATCTCGAGCGAATGGAAGAAGCAGAAGTGGCAGCAGCAGACTCATAATCGGCCACATGAATCCCATCAGCATCCACAAAACTTACGATGGTATCGGAAGAGTTTGCACCACTCATCTAGGAGTTTACGAACGTCTTCCCCGATGAACTCCAGAAAACCACACCTCCTGAATGAGACATCAACCGTGGCATCAAACTGAAACCAGGGGGGAAACCTACTGTTTGAGGACCTTATAGGATGAGCGAGCACGAGTTGACCAAGTTGAAAAAGCAACTTAACGAGATGCTCGATCAGGGGTTCATCCGCCCATCCACGTCACCATACGTCGCACGAGTACTGTTTGTAAACAAGAAAACTTGCGAGATGTGTATGTGCGTGGATAATCGAGAGTTGAACGACGCTACCATGAAGAAGCACTATGCTCTTTACTGAGCTGACAAACTTTTTGATCGACGACGAGGAGCTCGATTTCAGCAGAATATACTTGCATAGCGGTTATCACTCAATGCGCATGGCAGACACCAACATTTAAAAGACGGCGTTCTGAATCCGCTACGGGCACTTTGAGTTCACGGTGATGTTGTTTGGACTCGCAAATGCCTCAGCAACGTTCATGGCGGCAATGAACATCTTCCGCCCATAACTGAACGATTTCGTCGTGGTGTACCTTGACGACATTCTAGTGTAAAGCCGCATCCCGGAGGCGCATGATGGACATCTTCTAACAGTTTTTTATGTCATACAAAGAGAGAAGCTTTTTAGAAAACTCTCAAAGTGCAACTTTGAACTTCAACGAAGTTTTTGGATCACGTCATCAACGGCAGAAGGATCACCATGGATCCAAAAAAAGCAGCAGCAGTTGTTGATTGGCGAACGCCGACCAACATGAGAGAAATTTCAGGCTTCCTCGGCGTTTCGTACGGGATTACACCCAAGTGTCAAAGCCTTTCTCCAACCTCACTCAAAAATAAAATGAGTGGCTGTGGGGAGACAATGAACACAAAGCGTCCACCGCTTTATGGAATGTTATGACCTCGGCGTGAGCATTACGATTGGTCGAACCAATAGTCGACTCCGTCATGGCTATCGACGCGTCAGACTAAGCCATTGGAGCAATCCTTGTGCAAGACCATGGCAACGGCGAACAACCTGTCGCCTAGATGTCTCTAAAATTGAGAGGACGAGAACTCAATTACGTCAAACACGAGAAAGAAATTTTGGTAGTCTTACATGCATTTGAGACATGGTAATGTTACCTCAAATGCCGCTGATGCATCGTGCGCACCGACCACCGTGCATTGAAAATTTTTAAGACGTAGCTGAACCTCAATCGACGTCAAACGTCATGGATGGAGTTCCATGGACCTGCGGTCGAATACGATCATGAGTATTGGCCAGGGAGAAACAACCAGGTGGACGCACTCAGTCGCCAATGGTTTAATGGTTTAGGTGGCGAAGCTATAGCTGCATTGAGACCCGTAGCTCGAGCGGCTGTTCATATGAGGCTATGACCAGCACGGAGGATACATCAAGGCAAAATTCTTGTACAATGCACCCTATTGGCGACGGCGATTCACTCGCCAGGTGGTCGTTCCCCCAAACGACGAACTTAGCCTTATGTTGCTTGAAGAGTGCCATGACACAGGATCATGTGGGAAATTTGGAGAGAAAAGACACAAGAACAATTGGAAAAAAACATACTGTCAGGAAAAGATCGAATCCGACGTGGCCAACTCCTTCAAAACCTCTGACACGTGTCAGCAACAAAAATGTCGTCCCACACAGACACCCGGATTTCCACAACCGCTCCCTATTCCAACGTAACCGCGGGCGAATATCTCCATGGACTTCGTTGTCGGATTAGCAGTCACACCCAAAGGATATGATGCTTGCCAAGATGTCCAATTTTGTACCCATAAAAACCACCATTACTGCCGAAGGAATAGCACGGGTGTTCTACACAACATCGTGTGACTACATGGCGTACGGAGAACCATCACAAGCGACAGAGACGGTCAATTCACTAACTGTTCCTAGTGCGAATTGATGACTCGCTACGGCAACATAATTCAACTTTAAACTGCATTTCATCCTTTGACCGATGGTCAAACCATGTGGAAAAGTCAAACGCTCGAATAGCTTCTTCGAACACTATGCAAACCTCATGGGACGGATTGGGCACAAAAACTCCCGATCGCCAAAATTGCATATTATTCAGTAGTTTCCACCACAATGGGGGAAAATCCGCATGAAGTGGTGTATGGGAAAACTCACACCACACTACAAAGCCACGGCCGACATTCAACGACGAAACTTCTCCACAATCTAGGAGGAAACACGGCAAATCCTCGCAAAGACACAAGCAACGATGAAACGAGCAGCTTACCGGCATCGCATCGACAACAATTTTGGCGCTGGCGACGAAGTCCTGAGCTCAGCCAACATCAAATTTCGCGGAGCTGACCGTTCAAAGCTCAAACCTTGATGGTTGTGACCGTTTGAGATCGAGTGCATGCAAACCCCTCGTGGTTGAACGACTCAAACTCCCCAAAAATATGCAAGTTCATGCGGTGTTCCATGTCAGCAGACTTAAGCACTACTGAGACCCCAGAAAAAACTTCTCGAGGAGGGATGTCCCTCCCCTTATGTTCAAGTGGACGAGGACATAGAGTACGTCATCGAGGACATCCTGGATGATCGATGACGAGGCAAAACGACAGAATATCTTGTCAAGTTGCACGCCTACGATTGCGTGCACAACAGCTCAAAACCCTATGACAATGTACTAGACGTTGATCACCTAATCGACGGCTATTACCGCTGTCAGCGGGCTACATCTGTATGTGCGCCATGAAGTTACGACTTAAAGGTGGGGAAGTGTCATGTAGTAGGAGTACACGAGTCCTTAATCTTTATTACCGGGCACTTCTGTTATTACACGAACAACCCATCGTGCAGCAAGACTGCGATGTTCACTTTGACGGTCGAGGGCAAACCAGCTAACTGCCCTCGCCTCAAGTGAATCTTCTGGAACCTTTTGACAACTTTGTCCAGTATCGTATCATGACCTTTCGGTCGACTTCCCGACGCATAGAGAAGAATCTGGATGTATAAAGATGCATTTAGCATCTTCACCGTCAATTCTCGAAGACCCGCAATTTCTCTACGGACCTTCTTGAATCTGACAACTCACGACGCATCTCCGCACGCTTCGCTCGACTATCGACTTGACGACCCCGACCATGTCGCATTCGTAACTGGACACTTGTATGTATGTATTCGATCATTTCGACACTTGTCATCAAAGTATAATTACTGCCAATGATAGATTGCTCAATGTTTTCAAATCACAAGTCGTGTTCTCCCTCGCAAATTTTACCTGTTCACCATCTACGCTCCATTGGGCATAACAGATGAAGTGTTCGGAGTTTCTTTTGTACTACATGGGCTGTCCAGCATGAGCGACTTCTTTGTGGACTACCATCTCCCGGCAGGCTGTCCTTTTGCCTAGGCGGAAACGTCGACTATTTTATGATTTTGAGCTTCGGAGAGAAGCTTGCGTTAGGCATGGACTGCGGTTCACACCAGATCGCGTTTTACGAAGGGTCGCACGAACGAGCAGTCACTTGCCAAACGTTGGATGGAATGGCCTTGTGCTATTGACGAATATCGAATGCACGGATACTTTCTGTCTTTTTTATGGTTTGCTGGATGAACTGCCTCTAGTTATTCATTTGGGGATAAGCTTCGGAGAACTTCAGACTGATCATATGACTGGGCCATTCCTGCCGTTCTATGATGCGTAGTTGTTTTCCGGCCGTCATGTACGGAGGCAGGCCCAGCTGGCCCGGTGGCCTCGACAGCCTTTTTGCCGCCCGAAAGGAGGTAGGGAGGGAGGTGACCACAGAGCGGAGACAGGCCCAACGTGATTGAGGGATGACCAGCAAGGGGAGGCTAGTGGGAGCAGGGGATGAACACTGCTGCTCTTACTTATCAGGTTATGTTGGCGAGGGAGACAATTGCAGATGGATGCCGGTTTTTCAGCCTGGAAGATGAGCGCGCATGTTTTTTTATTCAATGGGCTACACATCTTCCAGCGAAAATTATTTTCATTCTAATCGTCCCGTCGGCTCACAACATGTCCTTACAACATATCCGAGGTTTCGCTCGAAAAATGACGGGGAAAAAGTTTCCGACAAGACCCTTCGTAACATTGAAGGGGTTGGGGTTCAATCAAGGTTTGGGATGGGTAGGAGGTTTCCCCTTTCAACAATGGCAAGAATGCGCACTTGCCAAAGGTTCAGGATATACCTGGCATTCGGGAAAAGTATCTCGAATCAACGAGGAAATGTTTTAACTTTCGAGTCGGCTATCGCTTCGCGCAAAAGCGCCATTTTCAGCTTCTCCGTTGCCTCTCCCTCCGACATGCTGCATGGAGGTTGGAAGTGTGGGGTTCTGAGCACCAGTGCGCTACGCCTCACTTGCATACAATAGTTGCCTATGGTTATGACGATTGCAATTCTGTCGTTTTATCACACGTCAGCTCGCGAGGGACAAGGAGCTGACGTGCTGGTCGTTTTGTCTTTCAAAAGCGATGAAAATATCGTATGGGCATGTGCTGTCGGAAACATGCGAACATGTGTTTGATCCATGTTGCGAGGGAACATGTATTCGCAAAATGAGCGCTGTTCTCGTGCCACATTTGGATATGGGTGGGCTTCGTTACTCTACACTCCCCGTATTTGATTGAATGTTTTTTTCTGGTCGGCCTGCTGAATCGCACCCCGAAATAATGTCGGAACCTACAGAATTCGACTGCTTTGGGAAAGTTGGCTCGTCAACGACTAACTTGTCCAATTCTGCTGCCAATCGATACCTAGCCAAGCTGTGCAGATCACTGACTAGAATCTTTTCAATCATGAATTTGGAAAGATTCTATCTAGCACACGACTCCAAGTGACCTCGATGAACAATCCCGGCTTTTCAGTGCATCGAACAAAAAATCGCGGACGAGATGTGTGAGGGCGATAAATAGACAGAAAGAGAGTAAGCATTTACCTTCAAAACGCAGTAGTCTCCTTATATCCCGAGCAGCACCTTAAAATGTACAACGAACAGAGGGCACAGTGGGATGCACAGAACCATTTGACGCTCCACTGGCTTTCCTGCGACGCGACAGTTGCGGCTCGGATCCCAACGAACCTCAGCTCATCCCCTTCTCATCCCCCTGTTTTCAGTCGCCTATCCCCAAAGGACAATCGCCATTCTATCCCTTAATCCCGCCACCTCGACCCAATTCCTTCCATCCACATGCAACCTTTCCCCGCTTCCCCAGCCCCGCCCTCCTCTCCAAACCGTCCCCCCCCCCCCGCTAATCCCATGAAGGGGACCAAATGTGCTAACCCGGATGAAACCTGGCGGTTTTTACTGTAGACAACTGCTGTCAACCCCTACCACAGAACGGGCGATGGTGCGCTGTCCACATACCGATCTTGTCCTCTTTCCGCGCGCAAGCAAGTGGCGCGACACACCCGTGTGGTGCGGTTCGCACCCTGCCACCGACATCGACTTGCCCTGCCCTGGCACCGTAGCCGCTGGGTGGATAGGGAGCCAAGCGATCCCGACGTCCTTGCCGCTTTCCACGAGCAGAGCCCAGTGTCGCGACCCAACGTCTTTTTCTCGATTCGGATTTCCTCGTTCAATTTCCTCGTTCCACGGTCTGGAGGCCATCGCGAGGTAGGCTTTACCTTACCTCGGCCCAAGCAGCACCACGAGCAGAAAAGGCGCGCCGCGTCAGGAAAAAGGAAGAACCTCCCTCTTCGATGCGCACTCCCCGTGGCTTCCACGCGTGTCGGCTCTTCAAATCGAGTTTTGGCCCAGAAAACAACTTGCAAGTTGCAGGCTGCAAGTTGCCGGAAGGCACAGGATGCAAAACACTCTGACTGAGCCAACCACCTTCCATTGGAGAAGGGCAGCAGCCTAGAAGGCGCGATAGAGGCAGCTGCGGCAGCAGCATCGTCGGCGGCGGCAGTAGCAGCAGCGGCAGCTGCAGCATTGGCAGCCTAGACAGCATTGGCGGCACCACCAGCAACCGAGGCAGCAGCATAAGCATAGCCAACAGCACCATCAGCATCATCGTCGTCGTCGTCAATATCACCACCATATTCAGCAGCAGTAGCATCAGCAGCATCAGCAGCAGCAGCAGCAGCAGCAGCAGCAGCAGCAGCAGCATCAGCAGCAGCAGCAGCAGCAGCAGCAGCAGCAGCAGCAGTAGCAGCAGTACCTACAGCAGCATCATTAGCTGGTGCAGAAACAACAGGAGCAGCAGCAACAGCGGCGGGAGTACCAGCAGCAGCTCCAGCAGCAGCAGGAGCGGCGGCGGCAGCAGTAGCAGCAGCAGCACCAACATCCGCAAGCGGCAGGAGAAGCAGGAGCCCCAGCGGCGTCAGCGTAACCAGGCAGTATAAGCAAAGAAAACAGACCACCTCTTAACGCTCTTGATGCGGCACTGGAGCTAAGTAGCTGCCTCCCCTTTGCCCCTTCCCGAAGAGATCACGAGTGACGTCAGCAGAAGAGTCCCACGATGGTTTCATCCAGATCCTCCTCGCCTCCCTTGTCACCGTCATCGTTGCGAACATGGAGGCGAGCGGTCGGCACCTTCCTTCGTCGATTCCTACATGTAGGGCAGAACATGAACAAGTATAGAACCGTCCGCGTCGTC
>SZWC01013010.1:11543-28608 GCA_023375785.1 Penium margaritaceum
CCCTCAGCACAATCAACAAATGCGTCATCATCAGTGGTGTCAACTTCAAAAGCCAACGAAGCAACAAAAAGCAAAAATCAAACATCCTACATCAACTCGATTGGTGATGGCCACCTCAATTGCATTGACACGACTATGGTGGACGGATGAAATGTGTACCAAGCGGAGAAGATCCTTCGTAAGACATTTCTTGTGTCAAGAGGGAGTTGCGTGTACAACCAGCTAGCACCCATAACTGTGCATTGCTGATATAAAAAAAACATCAGAGAACTCTATCCCAAGGACCACAAGATGGTGAAGGATATTGTTCCCTTAAACGTTGATGGTTCAACGTCAAGGCGGAGCAAAGCAGCCAAGGGAGAGAAAGTTTTCTCCATCTCCGTCCACAATTGGTAGATATTGTCTTCAAGTAGTTGGAGAGGCTTAAAGAGGCAAGGACACCTTTGGATTAAGGCTCAATTCAACTTTTTTATATGCTTTGACGACGGAGCTCCAAGTGCTAAAGATGGAGGAAAATCGGGAGAAAATCGCATTCTATTACATTTGGATCCGTCAATTTTTGTGGCAAACATTATAGTAGCATTTTTGGTTTGGGAAATTTGTATTTGGAGCTTCTCCCCACATGTTAGGAGGAGCTCCAAGAAGGCATGTTGAAGCAGGTGGTTGCACTCATGCGTCTCCACAATGTTAGTCCACACTTCTTTGTCAACAACGACCACATTCATGTGAACCTTGTGTCCATGAGTAACTTTATGTCCAACTTGTTAAGTTGTACAATTGTTGCTCTCCATAATGAACGATGTTTTTAATGCCACTTAATGGTTCACTCAGAAAAGTGACAAGACCTACGCACAAGTTGTCTTAAAAACAATTAGTCATTTGTGGCTTGGATGACAAGCGTGAGTTTACTACATTGGTTGCCTCAAGAATGGGTGGTTACCTCCTGCCTCTCAAACCCATATCTAACGACAAAACATGACGGAGCCAGCCACACAATGCGGACTCTTGCATTGTTAAATCAGCACACCACTTTCACGTCACCAAAAACAGCATTTGCCACATGGAACATGTTGAGACCACCCGCAATTGGGTGACCAATTTGTTCCATTTATGGTACGAGAGCGAATGTGCACTACACGGTAAGTTAGTGGGTATATGAGAACTGGTTCTCTTGGTAGATGCATGGCGTCCACAAGCATTGAGCAAGTTTTGTGCTTTCCTCAAAAAGAAATTTCTACACATCAAGTTGTTGTTTGTGCTAAGATGTTGCATGTTTATGGCATAGCCTACTGATGTGGGTTTGCAACGTCTGAGGTACATACTAGTGGGTCCACAGGTCTACACTTGTAGCTACATATTTATAGCTAGTTCATGTAACTTTCTCATGTACTTCTACATGGGATCCAAAACATCTTCAAATATTTGAGGTTCAAGTATCCATGCCCTATTCTTCCAAATTATACTACAAATTCATTTATCCAGATTCCACAACTATTGACATGTTATTCTAATACTATAACCAGCAAGAACGACAAGAAACATTTCACCAGACAAGTAATACCATGAAAGGCAAAGAAAATAATTACTATTGTGTACACGTGGTTGTAAAACACCATTGCATTAAACACAATTTCACCTCAAGCCTGCCCTCGTAGGATTTCTGGGACATTATGAAAATCCTTTCACTCCAATTCATGTTTTCCAATCGGCAAGAGAATATTCACCTCATGATTCAAAACAGAATTTTAAGCCAATATGAACAATCCACGTGGCAGGCATAAGGAACACAATCGTCCACAATGTCTCACACGTTGGCTGCTAGAAAGATCTAGAAGACTTATATCCTCTTATGCGAATAGCATGAGTTGCTACATAATATGACAAAATGTCAACTTGTTAATTTGGAACACTAAATGCATTTTTCACGGACCAAAAAACTATTGCATCTTTGCTGGTCAATTTTTTTTGGAAGTGACATTCCTTTCGACTTGTACAGTTTACTATGTCCACTCGACCTTGTCCACGCGTGTGCAAATCCTTGATGTGCACCCATTTGGTTTTAGTGCGTTGTCTGGTGGTAGACTATTAACATGGAGCTGACCGACGATCCTCTTAGACCTCTCAAAGGTGCCTACGACCTCCTCAACTTTTTTCTACAGCATGTAGGGTTTTATCAATGGACAGACCGTGGGCTTGGTCTGTATATTTTTTAATTCAGTGTGCACAGTTTGTGACTGATGCGTGCTGCCTATTCTTATCGTCTGGCTTGTGATTCTACATGTCTAGGTTCACACAGTATATCATTCAAACGGGTCTACGCTAAGTTATGGCCAAAATAATGCTTTTGAGCAAATTAAACGACACACCTTGTGCTGCCACGTGCAACACCCGCTATGCGCAAGAGCAGGTACTTATGCCATGGACGTTTCATTTGTCATCTCTCTCAACAAATGGTATTAAAGCATTTCGACTCTCTGCCTTGTGTCCACTAGCCAGACCCTTCTCGTTCTATGTATGACTTTTGACTTTCCTCACCGTCTAACCAGGCACTCACACCTAGTCACTGGATGCATCGTTAAGAAGCTTCCATGCATCTTCTCATGGTATCACATCGATGAGACAGTTCTTGCCAAGTTACGAAGTAGACATGTACCATAGCAACAAAAGCAAGCATCCCACTACAACGGATCCACAAGGACCTCTCAATATCACCTAACTACCGGCAACGTCATCCACCTTTAGCACATAAGAGTGCATTAGCAACAACCAGTATAAGTACTAGGTGAACGCTCTAGTATGCAACACCTACTGATAGCTGCTAACGTTGGCGCTAGAAACGGCGCTCACTGGCCGCAACCATAGCCGTCGACAGCAAGCGGTAGCACTAGTAGCTTATGATAGTAACAGCACGTACTTGGAGAAGTGCACAACAAGGGTACACAACCACATCAGCCAAAAGCAGTAGTAGGCGACAGTAGTAGTAGCAAGCAACAATACACAATAGTAGCGGCATTAAGAAGCACCAGTAGAAGCAAGCAGCAACAGTAGTAGCGTGACAACAGAAACAAACAACAGCAACAGTCTGCAACTATAGTAGCGCACAAAAGCACCAATGTATAATAGCAACACATAGGTACTACCACAGTTGCGTAATTAGTTGCATTTCTATAGTTCCACGCGCAAGCGTTGCATCGACAGCAGCCAAGTAGAAGGTGCTATGTAGCATAGGTGTAGCGTCCGCTCAGCTACCGCGAAGTAGTTGATTGATAGCCGCAAGGATTGTTAACCAAAACAAAATCGTGAGCTGACATCAACATTTTACTTGTTGTCATCATCATGTCCATGTTGACCACAGAAAACCTTTGTTAACTTCAACATTTGCCTTAGTCATGTTTTGGGGTCGGGAATTTTCAAATTGCAAGGATTGTATCTCCTCAAGAACCACTCATGGTTCCAAAATCTGGCTTATTAGACATCATAGTCCATACTGAGCTATGACATGGCTTTGACTGGTGACAAGGGCGAAGGACCATAAGATCCCTCCTCCTCCTCCTCCTCCTCCTCCTTAGGGGTCATGAGCCCACGCTCGCAAGCCATTGTGGACCTACGGAGTCAAGAGGATGAGATACGTTGTCAATAGTAGTCACAAACCTACGCCATTCGCGCACTCACTGATCCTCTTTGTGGTCAATCCACGAACCTAGAACAGACATCCGGAGGATTCAGCGGTACCGTACCTTCTTCAGAGCAGTCAGCATCTACACTTAGAAGACTAGAAGGACAGGATCGGCCACCTTTAGATCCTTTGAATGAGGACCTTTACATGCGAGTTATGGAGGATGACACCCATGAGAGGAAGATTTACATGCTTTAGGAGCGTCTTTGCTAACTTTAGACACGTTTTGGCTCCCTGTTCTTGGAAATCTGATCCTCGCCTCATCCCTACCTCGCCAAATTTCCTTGTCACGTTCTCTTCCCCATCCCCCATTCTTCATTACATGTGGTTGCTCTCCCCACGGAGTGCCACTCTCATGAACTTTGACACACCGCCTCCAAGCTATGTTAGCGAGGACAGCTTTGACTTCTAGGAGACTCTCTTCCAAGTTTGGTTCACTTTAGAGGGGGTATAGCCCTGCAATCATAATCCATATCAGGTTACAGATCCTGCTCAAGTGCTCACTGTGGCCGAAGCAATGCCCACACTCCTTTATGTCATGCGGCGCAAGACTATTATGGACCTTTGCTCTTTCCTTATTGTTGCTGGCATGGGCGTGGATAGTGATCCACGTGGAGGTTTTGACCTAGCACTATCCAAGTTTGTTGTAAAGATGCCCACCACTGGTGCGGCTCACATGCGCATTTTCCACTCCCTTCGACAGGGACTTGCCAAGTCCGCATATCATTCCTGGTGGCATGCCATGCGCATTTACACGCACCTTGAGACTTCGCGAGGTACACAGCTCTAGGAACTTTGCACGCTCATGATAGAGCTTTGTCTTAAGCACATCTTCTTGAGCTACAACAACGTCGTACTCAAACCCTTCTCCACCTCACTTCAACTTCTTCCTTGGGTGCATCTGCTCATCCTCCATGTAACTTCCACCCGCGTGACAGTCGTTTCCCATCAGGAGGGTTCCCTTGTTAAAGCGGTCATGTTGCCACTTCAGTCATGATTGCAGCATGATTGGAAGATGTGCTACACGATGTAGCAAGCTACATCGCGTAGCACATCCTCCGATCATGCTGCAATCATGACTCAAGTGGTTCTCTCTTCCCCACCAGTGAGTAGTATCGACCCGGACCCTGCGTGACCGCACCATTGCCGACCTCCATCACCTCTTTTGTCTTCGCTTTCAAGGAGGTACGAGTGTGTTGTCACAACCATGTGGTTCAAAGAATATTTTTTTCCTCATTGCTCAATGATGGGAGTGTAATTCAGGCATGTAATGATGATGACCCTCACAGTACTGATTTGATTCATGAGTCTCATATATGTGCACTTTATCGTGAGTCCTCACCTGTTGCTCAGCGCTCGTCTGGAGCCGGGTGTTCCATTGCTCATTGTATACTTACGTCCTCAAATCTTGATCTCGATGGCAATTGGATCGTCGATTCAAGTACCACTCATCACATGATATTTCATAGTAGTACTTTGTTATTCTCAATCATGTTGCGTCTGTTGGAACTATTCTCACAAGCATTGGTCAATTCTTGTCGGTTGAGGGTGTTGCGGTTGTGTGCTTCGATGGTCCGTCTGGCCCCTTGTATCTTTCCAAGGTACTTTTTTGTGTCTGACCTTGAGCTCAACTTGCTTTCTATGCATGCCTGCACACTGATGGGATTCTCTATAGAGCACATTAAAGACTGAGTGACTGTGTTAGCTATCAATACTCGAATTATTCGTATTCATGCTTCTATTCTAGATTATGTGTATTGTGTTTCTTTGATTTCTTCTTCTTCTAGCTCCCCCTCTTCTCCGACTCATGTGTTTATCACAGGTGTTCTGTCCGTTGATCACCACTTCCTAATGCATTGTCCCCTGTGTTACATGGGCTCCAACATTGTGTCAAGGCTCAACCAAAAACAGGTTACACTCCATCTTGACACAGCTTCTTTTGAGAAGTTGCCTAACACCAATTATCTATTATGTCCTCAAGGCAAGATGCATCGTTGCACCTACTCGATCTCCGATTCTCGCGCATTTTGCCCTCACAAGTTGGTCCATTTGGACTTTCTGAGACCTCTTCCTCTAGAGTCTCTATCTAATCGCTATCGGTACATCCTGACATTGACTAGTGACTTCAATTGGATGTAGTGGGTCTACAGCCTATGCCAAAAGAGTGACATTGCTCTCGCGGTTCGCCACTGGCTAGTTATAGCTAGGCAGACGACCCACCACACGCTACATACCGTACTAATCTTGATAGTCGTTTTTTTCAAATCCATAATTTAGAGAATCTTTGTATTCCAGCACATGTCTTGAGCAAATAAATTATTTAGGTGGTACCTTGGAATTCGTTGAACGAAAAAAAACATGATCCTTAAAATCGACGATGACCAATCTCGACCACCGCCGATGACCGGTTTTCGAGACCGCGTGAGTCTGACGTGGCTTGCCTAACGCGGCACGTCATGTCAGACTCACAATTCTAACGTGGAAACATTGTTTCTGCGTAGAGACCTGAAGGGATGACTAGAGGTGAGCCAGCTTTGATGTTTTTTTCAGGTGATTTCTACGCTTTCGACAAAATATGGGTACCCAAGTAAGAAAAGTAATCATTTAGGTGGTACCTATTAAATTCGATGAAAAAAAATCGTTGGACTAGAAATACCAAAAAAACAACTTTAATCAAATATAAAGATCAGTAGGGTATCTTTTGTCAAATCGTGGTATCATGTTTTGTCATAAAATGGAAAGTTTCTTAAACCAGCACGTGGTTGTTCATCAGGTCTCTGCTCTTGCTACTCATTCGTAGGACAATGTCTTTGAGCAAAGGAACCGCACCATGGAGGATGCGGTTTGCGCTATGGGGTCTAACTATGGTCTTCTAGAGTCCTTCACCTTTGAAAGATATTTCTACATGACATAGGTCTCAAACCGCCTCCTGCACGGTCCCAATCTATACCACTTTTTAGCGCACAAGCTTTGATCAAGACACCATGCCGATTCGCGTCTTGCTCATGTCTACGGATCCTTACCTTTTGTATGGTATACTGAGAATCACCAGGGGCCAAAGGTCTCGTCGCGAGGTTGTGTGTGTACCTTAGTGTACATCTCCTTGCGATCCAAGACTCACGGTTTTGCAACATCGCCCGTCATTCCATCGTTGAGTCCTTCGATGCGCTCTTGTTTTAATCTTTCACCTACCGTGATGTGACCTCGATCATGTCGCTATTTTTCATGCATTTCACTACGTGAGAGGCTTCTTGACAGATGGGGGAGTCTAGGCTTGCAAGCACCATTTGCTCAGCTCATGTGTCCATTCCAACCCCTTCCACTTTTTGGTCTCCTGCTCTTGATGACCAAGCAATCATCCCTCTTGACCCAAAAACCTCTCAAGAACAATCAACTTCTACCCTTGTTCCCTCGTACCCCACAACTACAGATGATTATTTTCATATGTCCATCAATACCACTACCTATATGTGAAATCTTGTCTTGACTCCTACTCTTAATATCACATCCAATCCCATGTCTCCCAAGCACGCATCTCCTCACACTACCTCAAGTGTTTCTCTCGCTCAACCCCCACCAGCGGTGGTCGTGCTTGTCTCTAAGCTTAATGTTACCTCCTTGAGCCCAGGTTTCTTGTGTGAGCATGGCGGTCGTCTATGACCATTCGTCTATGGAGTCCAACAAGTGACAAGTCCCGCACCTGGCTGCTCCACTTGTAGCATTCTGAGTGATGATTTTGGTCAAAGGCCTTAAGCCTGAGTGTATGCGTTGAACGCATAGAGGTACATCCAACATGCCATGTAGGGCACAATCTCGCCACTTGCGAGTTTCATATGGCTTGTGATGCAACAGCTGACCTTCTGGTCGTCAACCCCAGCACTTATGTGTGTGCACTTGCCACATAGGTCTCTCCCTCTATGGCACCTCAACTGGTAACACTAAGGAAAGCTCTCCGATGAAAGGATACAAATGACTTGCGTCCTACTTGAGAGGATGAGCTTTGTGCCATCAAAGAGCACATGGTTTACAAGCTAGTCGACCTGCCACCTTAGAGGAAGGTTATTTAGGTCAAGTGGGTATTTTGGAAGAAAGTGAAGCTAGATGGGTCACAAGAACGCCACAAAGCTTGCTTAGCCAACACGATGTACTCTCAAATCAAAGGTTTCGATTACACTGTCACCCTTGCCCATGTTCGACACATGACCTCAACATGCACTCTGTGTGGTGTAGTGGCTCAGCATGAGTAGGAACTCCACAAGATATACATGAACAATGCGTTCCTCTATGGCTCTCAAAATGAGGAGATTTACGTGGCTTAGCCACCAAGCTTTGGGGACGGTGACAGTCTCCAGCTTG
The DNA here is from genome assembly GCA_023375785.1 of Penium margaritaceum. Classification (NCBI taxonomy): domain Eukaryota; kingdom Viridiplantae; phylum Streptophyta; class Zygnematophyceae; order Desmidiales; family Peniaceae; genus Penium; species Penium margaritaceum. The sequence continues at coordinate 19,576 of SZWC01013010.1, forward strand.
TGCAAGTCCTTCTACAGCCTCAAAAACTCTCCTCAATGTTAGAGCCAAGAGATCATTGACACCGTGACTCATGCCAGATATGTACACAGCAAGGAAGAGCCCTCTCTCTTTTTGTGAAAGACACCTGAGTGATTCACCGTCGTCGTCGTCTGTGTGGATGACCTTCTGATCGCATCTCCTTCCATGGAAGCCGTAAAGGAGGCCAATGTGGTCCTCCATAATGCCTATAAGACTAAGGATCTTGGTCTTACACCAGTGTTTCTTGGCATGGAGATCGTGCGACACTGTACAAGTCAAACACTTTTGTTACAACAGATTCGTTACGCACAAGTTATGGGGGATTGCTTCAATGACCTCATTGGCGCATCCCCAACGGCCTCCACACCTCTCACATCCAATTGGAAGGATGCCCTCAAGGTGGAAAGTCCGACAAATATCGGGGACAATGGATATTTCCTTGTACCTTCTCCTCAATGGATATCTCATGTACCTGGCAACTACCACACGCCTCGACATCACCCTTGCCATGAAAATCCTTGCACATTTTTCGCGGGCTCAATGTGCTACAACCCTTCATGCAACTGTGCAAAAGGTGTAATACGTGGTCTCCACACCGTACCTCGGATTCTGCTCTCTTCGACAGTGTTTGGTGGTTCTTGACCACTACACCAACATACACTAAGCCTAGAGTGTAAACGGGTGCAGTCGCACTCGTTATGTGTTCCTACTTGGTGGTACTGTTGTGTCTTAGCATTGTGAGAAGCACGGCCACATTGAATATAGCTCGTTGAAGGAAAAGTGTGTTTCTCTAGGTGTAGAGGTTGCTCAGGTAGTGTGGCTATAGAGCCTGTTCCTTGAGCTCGGTCTGTCAAAACCTGCCATACTACTTCATTAAAATAACATGAGCACTCTTGCAATTGCAAAGAGCTCTGGTATCTTTCACACTCGCACAAAGCACATTACAGTTGAACATCACCTTATGCATAGTTTGATGGGGCAGCACGTGATCTCTCTCATATGGTCTTGCACATGGATGAAGCGTGTTGACGTCTTGACAAAGGCACTCGCACGCGAGATTTTTCTAGTGGATGTTGGGCTCTCGCCATTGCCGAAGAGCGGTTTAGTGCGTGGTGTGTCTATGTCTCTATCACTACTATTTCTACACTCGTTGTTGTACTCATTTCAATGGTGCACGTGTATGGACATGCGTATCATTGAGTCATGGGAGAGTGTTGTGATTTATGACGTTCTTGTCGATCAGTATAATTTACTATGACCACTTGACCATGTCCATGTCCGTGTAATTCCCCGATGTGGACCCAGGCGGTATTGGTAGGGCTTCTAGTGATGGAATACTAGCATGGAGCTGATCAACAACCGTCGTAGAGCTTTACACACTACTTGGGACCTCCTATAGTTTTTTTTGGAAGCACGTAAGAGTTTCTTAGTGGACTGGCCATAGGTTTGATTTGCATGTTTTTCCATAATGGGTCCATGATTTGTGCTAGATGCATGCATGTAACCATTTGTAGAGTTTGACTTGTGATTGTGCACGTCTACGTTTAGACGTCGTAGCATTGTCACATTTCCATGCTGAGCTACACCCAAACCACTAGTTTTTGGTTGGTTTTAAATCAAACCTTGTGCTGCTACGTGCGACACCGATTGTGCAGTGCGGTAGGTACTTATGCCATGGACCTGTCATTTGTCATCTCTTTCTACGAGTGTTATTGGAACATTGTGACACTTAGCCTTGTGTCCTCTAGCCAGATTTCTACCGTTGTGTATACGACTAATGACTGTCATCACAGCCTGACTAGGAACCCCCGCCTGGTCAATGGTTGTGTTACTAAGAAGCTTCCACACATCTTCTCGACTTTTTGTTAGGATAAATCTTGTGCTACACTTTGTATTATTTGGAGGGAACAATAATTCACTTCGAAAAGTGGCGGGAGGTGAGTTTCAAATCCATGCATGTACATCATACAATGTGCCCTTATATACCCTTTGAGGTTATGACTCTTCATCTTCCTACAGAAGGGTGGTTGGTAAGCTTACTTCCCAAACCTCCTATGACATCCAAGTGATGTTTCAAATTCCAATGGCCCTTCATCTTATTGGAGACTCTTCGATTGTTCAGTGTGGTTGTGGAACCACCTTGGTGGTTATGTAACTACTTGTAGCATCTAAAGCGCATGTCTCAAAGGAGGCCCTTTGAAGGAATGCTGCCAGGTGCTCAGATCACCCAGTATAATATGCCTGCACACATCATCTTATGCCTTTAAAATCTTTCATATGTCTCCATAGTCTTCTCACGCTGGCCCGTATCTAACTCAACGATTCAATGCCCTATGATGTACCTCCTACGAAGGTTTCTACCTTCTTTAGTGCAGATTAGCGGCTCAAAAGCAATGTGCTCCTATTTTGGTTTCCATAATTACTCTGAATGCATTTTACATAAAATCCTCGTTGATCCACATGTCTTCACTCATGGCTTTATCCTTGTAGGTCGTTTAGGCAACTCTTCATGTACCTCTCTATTAAATGTATACATGTCTATACATTTTTAAGGTTCCAACTTCCACAGCCAACCCTTCCTACTTCATTTTAAATTCACCCATTCACATTGCATAAATTTTGATAGTTGTATCCATTAGTACCAGTTGAGGTACCATATTGACAATAGTTGTTCGAGCTTCCATGCACCCATGTTCATAAAATGGTATATTCAATGCGAACAGACATGAATTACTCGTAACATTATTGTTTCTAGTGGCATGTAATTATTCTTAATTTTCTCCATACTTGGTGGAATAAGAAACTAAGGCCTATGATTATCAGATTAACGCATGGCTTTATTCATCTTGTAATGAGATTACAAGGTTAACTTTGATGTGCGTTACTGGGTGCTTAAGCTTGCAAACAAACACACTCTGGGTTAAGTTCAACAAAGCCATATGTGGGGGAATGATGTGAAAAGTATTTGAAAGTTTAGTCCATTGAGTAGATAAGCGGTGAACGCTAGCAAAGTGGGAATACAATAAAGTATATGTTGATTGAGGAGACGTTTTTAAGAAAAATCATTATAAGTTCTCTCAACTTGCGGTTGAGTTTTTTTATCTTGGAAGAAATGAAAATCATGGCCCCATAAATGGAAATTTGGGTCATTGCCTAGTTTCTTTCTGCATTGGTTGTTGGCGGAAAATGTAGGCATTAACTGAAAGTAGTTTTTGATACAGTAGACGAGGAACATCCTCTTAAAATGACATGGAGCTGGATCCATTTTATGAGTTACATTGGTCCTGTAGTTCTTCTATGATGGCGTATCCAAAACTAGGCTATCACACCTGGGCACGGTAGCACGTTTGAAACAAAGCTCTCAACCACGTATCAACTCTTTTTGTGTTTACATCTTCATTGGTAGGATCGTGATGGTTGGTGCATGAAGAGCCCTTTGGTGGAGGCTATCATGATATCGATGACATGACGCAAAAGGGAAAATGCCTTTTCCCTGACAAAAGGGTAATGACACCTTAGGTATTTTTGCTACAAGAAAATATATACGGTAAGACTTAGGATGAGAGCAAAGTTATTGGTTTTAAATCATGCGTGAAGAATGGTCCATCGGTGCGATGACTCGTTTGAAGGGACTTGTTAGCTCGATGTCGAATCTTCCGAAACCGTGATGTTTTCCAATGGTCGGATTTTTCTCCCTCGACTTTGCTAGACATTTTTTTTTGTTACATAGTTACCCTATTACAATCACTTCACGTGCCAAACAACGCTGAAGAAAATCATGATTGGTGGATCGGCCATTTTCTTGACATATCCACCAATCAGGGTGCGAGAAATTGTCGGACTGTATGCCCCCCAAAGTCCGCGGACGCCTGGTTCCGGTCGGCCCACGAGAATATTATCACGGACGTCAACCTAGATGTCCGGACAGACCCTGGATAGTACGGAATGACCAGTCCGACGCCAAGACCAGAGGGTAAGGACTGTACGTTGGGTTGGGTCCGGCCCCTCGAGTCCCCTGGCGAGCAGAATTTAATATTGTTTTTTCCCCTCTATGTCGCTCCTCCTTGACCTTGCCCTGTCCTGTTTCACGTAAGTAGTCGTTATGGAAAACTCTTTAGACTCATTAACCTGACTTCAAACAAGGTCAACATGCAAATGAAAGAAAAGAAATTCAACCAACATCATAGAAGAAGGTAAACTGGTTTAATTCTGCCTAAAATTACGTCATTTGATTATTCATAATATAAGGAAACATCCAAAATTCATCCAAATGTTTCGACGATCATTTTTTTGTGAAGTTCATAATGGACGTACAAAACTAGCATGTTCACAATACAAGAAAATATTAAGAGGTTTTTCTTCAATATGTTGGTGAATTACTATATATTGTAGTGTATCGCCAAGCACATTCGTTCAATTTTTGGTTGTCTTTTTCGATTTTTCATCCACAAAAGCTGGAATTAATCGAGCATAGCTTGAAGTGATTTAGGAAGAGTTCGCCAAAACCATACACAATGTTTAAGAGCACACATGGGCGAACCAAAAAAAAATAGTTTGAACGACTGCGTTTTGCAGTTAGGCAATCCGTTTACAACCAATTTTGGCTTCCACGGACGAGGTTAAGTCTCATGGCAAACCTTCCATTATGTGGTCTTAATTGTGGGCAATTGTTTGGCCTCTCATGAGATTCTAATATGAATACTTATGCTCAGTTACTATGTAACCCTATGCACGCTTTGCGTGCAACACCTTCCTCTTGTTTTTTTTGTTCTCAAGATGGTCCTGAGTGAAAATCCCTCCCACCGGGCTCCCTTCCGGTAGCTGCTACCTTGGTGACTGTTTGATCCGCTCAGCTTGGGTCCGGACTTTGCTAGACAACTAATCATTTTTCATGATAATCATGTGGGAAAAATATAGTATCCGCTGGTTCAGAGCAAATACAAGCTCTCATAAGTGCATCTTGACTGTCGATGCTTAGGCCTCGTTTATCAGCAGAGCAAATCGGTTTGGGTTAGCTTTCTGTCGACCTATATTGATAAGGATGAAACGTCGCGGTAATAGGACCTTAACTGACATATGAGAGTCGGTGAGACTGAGTAGTTGTAAGACCAACTTCATTTCAAGATGGAATAGACTGGAGAAGGGCTAGAGCTCACAATTGTCGCGGGGATGTCCGGAGGACGGAGGGAGACGTGCGACTATCCGTGCGAGGGCCACTAGAAGGCAAGTGGTGCAATCGCGCCAGGTTCGCCGCATCGTCACCAGTCCTTCGCGTTCATCGGCTAAGCATCCGGCCAATCCTGCGGTGCAGAAATCTCACGANATGACTGGAGCCAGGGAGGAACCAAACACAGATAAGGATGCTTTCACCAAAGTTCAAAGGCAAGTGATGACACTATTTTACAGGTAATTTAAAGCATGGAAGTTATATGAAGGCCAATGAGGCATAACAAATCTTATTTTATCAACATTTAGACTCCTTAAAAGAATGAGATGTGAAATTGTATGATATAAGCCGCATTTTTCGTATAGAAGCGAGTGGATAATTTTCATATTAGGCATGATCCCGCCAAATTCAAGATAATGATGCTACAATGTTTTGCAATCAAACTCAAAGAACAGCATGTCCAGTTACACTTGGTATTCAAGTTTCATTACATCCGGAAGACGAGTAGAGAATCAGCGTCATGACATTGTGTGCCATGCGCATTCAACTTTTGAACTCTTACATTGCGGGCTATCACGAAGCGCCCCATGGCCTCCTTCACCCTCCTCGATCAACTAAACATGTTACTGGTCGAGCATGGAAGTTTGCCTTAGCTTGTGTCGATACTCGCCTTTGAATCTCTTGAAATGGAGCATTATATCTCAACACCTGCATGCATCGTCAATAAACCTTTGGTCACATGTGTACCTTGGCTGTGTTTCCCAAGTGAAAATGGATGTTTCTGCTCGATACTATTCTTCCCAACGAAGAACAAGGTTAAGCCTAAACATTCAATCGTACTGCGCTGTAAAGAATAGGGGGGCTAACTGATTGGGCATGGTTGTGAGCGAGTGCCTTGAGTGGACACCTCGAAACATCAAAAGCATCTTGAGGTAACCAGAGGGAGGATGGTGGTTACAATTGAGATAGGTGGAGCATAAGCCCAATGAGAAAATTACAATGAAGGAGCCACAATTCAATGGCTTTATGATAAGATTGTAGGGATAAAGGCAACTATTTTTCATGGTCTGTACGATGTGTCTGATGGACAAGCAAGACGGAGGAGAAGAGGATTCAACATAGAGGACCATCAACATACAGATATAGAGGCTGTTACAAGCAAATTCAAGCGATAGAGGGGACAAAATCCTTTTGTAAGGATGTTTCTCTTCCTCGTCAGTCTCTTCAGACGGCCAATGGTTTTGCCACAAATCGTCATCTTGGAATGTTGACAATTTCCACCTAATGGATGTGTTTCTGGAAACATGACTGCATGCCAATGGATTCCGAACTACCTAACATCCAGTCACATGAAACACCTCTTCCCAAACTTGTCTTTTTACGAACACGCTGCTTCACTATGAATTCACGATCATTCCGTGCTATGGTTTAGTGAAGATGAAGACTAAAAGAGAATGACAGTCAAGTCTACGATCAGTAACATCCTAGTATCTAATATGATTCTTGGTCCTCTCATTAGTGTCTAAACTTTGAAGTGCAGAACAATATCAAAGATGATGCTGCATCCCCTCATTGTGCATTTATGTCCACTTGCATGCTTCTCTCATGTCCTTGCCTGACCCCCATCCATCTTCCTCTATGGTTATTTGCACCCCTCCAATTAAATCTACTTATATGCACTTGTGCTCCCTCTGTCTTCACCCTTCTATTCTCTACACCCCATATTGCTTTCCCCTCTCCATTCAAGCGCACCTCCACTCACACTCACCGCCCCGCATGGTTCCCCATTCCCTCTCTCCACCCCCACCTCCCTTTTCTCTTCCGTCCACTTTGTCTGGTTATCCACCTCCCTATCCTCTCAGAGTCTGGAAGACATATCCCCACGAGAGATCAAGATTGTTCAGTAGGTAGCCCAAACTGCTCTCCCACCCAGGCACACGCCAATCCCCTGGCGACCAATACCCCGTCTCTCTTTAAAAATGGCCGACATCAACATCGAAGAGCTTAACACTTTGCTTCTCCATAATGTTGGAATTCCCATTAAAGTTGGTGAAGAAAATCTATTGATCTCTCTCTCTCTCTCTCTCTCTCTCTCTCTCTCTCTCTCCTTCTCTCTATCTCTCTATCTCTCTCTCTCTCTCTCTCCCCCTCTCTCTCTGTCTCTCTCTCGCTCTCGCTCTCTCTCTCTCTCTCTCGCCCTCTCTCTCTCTCTCTCTGTCTCTCTCTCGCTCTCGCTCTCTCTCTCTCTCTCTCGCCCTCTCTCTCTCTCTCTCTGTCTCTCTCTCGCTCTCGCTCTCTCTCTCTCTCTCTCGCCCTCTCTCTCTCTCTCTCTGTCTCTCTCTCGCTCTCGCTCTCTCTCTCTCTCTCTCGCCCTCTCTCTCTCTCTCTCTGTCTCTCTCTCGCTCTCGCTCTCTCTCTCTCTCTCTCGCCCTCTCTCTCTCTCTCTCTGTCTCTCTCTCGCTCTCGCTCTCTCTCTCTCTCTCTCGCCCTCTCTCTCTCTCTCTCTGTCTCTCTCTCGCTCTCGCTCTCTCTCTCTCTCTCTCGCCCTCTCTCTCTCTCTCTCTGTCTCTCTCTCGCTCTCGCTCTCTCTCTCTCTCTCTCGCCCTCTCTCTCTCTCTCTCTGTCTCTCTCTCGCTCTCGCTCTCTCTCTCTCTCTCTCGCCCTCTCTCTCTCTCTCTCTGTCTCTCTCTCGCTCTCGCTCTCTCTCTCTCTCTCTCGCCCTCTCTCTCTCTCTCTCTGTCTCTCTCTCGCTCTCGCTCTCTCTCTCTCTCTCTCGCCCTCTCTCTCTCTCTCTCTGTCTCTCTCTCGCTCTCGCTCTCTCTCTCTCTCTCTCGCCCTCTCTCTCTCTCTCTCTGTCTCTCTCTCGCTCTCGCTCTCTCTCTCTCTCTCTCGCCCTCTCTCTCTCTCTCTCTGTCTCTCTCTCGCTCTCGCTCTCTCTCTCTCTCTCTCGCCCTCTCTCTCTCTCTCTCTGTCTCTCTCTCGCTCTCGCTCTCTCTCTCTCTCTCTCGCCCTCTCTCTCTCTCTCTCTGTCTCTCTCTCGCTCTCGCTCTCTCTCTCTCTCTCTCGCCCTCTCTCTCTCTCTCTCTGTCTCTCTCTCGCTCTCGCTCTCTCTCTCTCTCTCTCGCCCTCTCTCTCTCTCTCTCTGTCTCTCTCTCGCTCTCGCTCTCTCTCTCTCTCTCTCGCCCTCTCTCTCTCTCTCTCTGTCTCTCTCTCGCTCTCGCTCTCTCTCTCTCTCTCTCGCCCTCTCTCTCTCTCTCTCTGTCTCTCTCTCGCTCTCGCTCTCTCTCTCTCTCTCTCGCCCTCTCTCTCTCTCTCTCTGTCTCTCTCTCGCTCTCGCTCTCTCTCTCTCTCTCTCTATTTCTCTCTCCCTCACTCTCTCTCTCACTCTCTCTTTCCCTCTCTCTCTCTCTCTCCCTCTCTCTCTCTCTCTCTCTCTCTCTCCCTCTCTCTCTCTTTCTCTCTCCATGTCTCCCAAAAACATGGTCGTAGTCCTGACCACGATTGCAAAAAATCTTGTGAACGCTGAAGGATGGCCGTGTAGGCTTCAGTTAACTGTAGAACATCACTCTGCCCCACTCCTCCATTCGCGGCTATTCCAATCCCCATCCCTCGCACTCTGAGCCCCCAACCCTTTATGAACGTAAGATAGTGAAAACATCTCCCTACATACCGAGGCCATGTCACTATGAGCCCATGGCCGGCAACTGTGGCTAACTCAACGCTTACGGGATGAGCGCTCTCCTTACAGCCAACACGACCACTCTGGCAACACCTATGAATCCCGCTGCCCAAGATGTCGGAGCACAAGCTCAAACCCAAGTGCGGCTTACCCAAGGCAAAACCATCGA
>SZWC01013011.1:14410-26119 GCA_023375785.1 Penium margaritaceum
TGCCTTGACAAAGTTGGCATGTGCCACTGACCATGACCACAAATGTATCCAAGTGACTTTTAATTCTATTGATCATAACACGAGTCAGCCACGGTCAGTGTGTCCAATCACAGTGCAGATGCACTAGGCATGACCTTGCGGGTCCAAACAAGGCAGAATACTGGTGGCTCGACGTGGCTATTGTGCGCAATGACTTGACAAAGTTGGCATGTGCCACTGACCATGACCACAACGTTTACCAAGTGACTTTAACTTCTACGAATCGTAACACGAGTCAGCCACGGTCAGAGTGCCCAATCATTGTGCACATCTAGTATGCATGACCTTGCAGGTATAAACAAGCTAAAAAACTAGTGGCTTGGCACGGCTATTGTGGGCAATGCCTTGACAACGTTGGCATGTGCCACTGACCATGACCACAAAGATTACCAAGTACCTTAAACGGCTATGAATCATAACACAAGTCAGCCACTGTCAGAGTGTCTAATCACAGTGCACATATACTGGGCATTACCTTACATGTATGAAAAAGGTAGAATTCTAGTGGCTTGGTGTGACTTTTGTGTGCAATGCCTTGACAAATCTGGCCTGTGCCACTGACCGTGACCACAAATGTATCCAAGTGACATTCACTTCTATTGCTCATAACACGAGTCAGCCACAGTCAGAGTGTCCAATCACCATGCAGATGTACTAGGCATGACCTTGTAGGTACAAACAATGTAGAATACTTGTGGCTCGGTGTGGCTATTGTGCGCAGTGCCTTGACAAAATTGGCATGTGCCACTGACCATGACCACACAGTTTACCAGGTGACTTTAACTTCTACGAAGCGTAATATGAGTCAGCCACGGTCAGAGTGCCCAATCACAGTGCACATCTAATATGCATGACCTTGCAGGTATAAACAAGTTAAAAAACCAGTGGCTTTGCACGGCTATTGTGCTCAATGCCTTGACAAAGTTGGCATGTGCCACTGACCATGGCCACAAAGTTTACCAAGTACCTTAAACGGCTATGACTCATAACACGAGTCAATCACAATCAGAGTGTCCAATCACAGTACAGATATACTGTGCACGACCTTGCAGGTATGAACAAGTTGAAAAACTGGTGGCTCGGTGTGGCTATTGTGCGCAATGCCTTGACAAAGTTGGCATGTGCCACTGACCATGACCACCAATGTAACTAAGTGACTTCTATTTCTATTGATCATGACACAAGTCAGCCACGGTCAGAGTGTCCAATCATAGTGCAGATGTACTAGGCATGACCGTGCAGGTGCAAACAAGGTAGAATACTGGTGGCTCGGTGTGGCTATTGTGCGCAATGCCTTGACGAAGTTGGCATGTGCCACTGACCCTGACCACGAAGTTTACCAAGTGACTCTAACTTCTACGAATCGTANCATGAGTCAGCCACGGTGAGAGTGACCAGTCATTGTGCACATATAATATGCATGACATTGTGGTATAAACAAGTTAAAAAACCGGTGGATTGGCACGGCTATTGTTCGCAATGCCCTGATAAAGTTGGCATGTGCCACTCACCATGACCACAAAGTTTACCAAGTGACTTTAACTTCTACGAATTGTAACATGAGTCAGCCACTGTCAGAGTGCCCAATCACATTGCACATCTAACATGCATGAACTTGCAGGAATAATCAATGTAAAAATCCGGTGGCTTGGCACGGCTATTGTGCGCAATGCCTTGACAAAGTTTGCATTTGCCACTGACCATAACCACAAAGTTTACCAAGTACATTAAACGGTTATTAATCATAACACGATTCGGCCACGGTCAGAGTGTCCAATGACAGTGCAGATATACTGTGCATAACCTTACAGGTACAAACAAGGTAGAATACGAGTGGTTCGGTGTGGCTATTTTGCACAATGCCTTGACAAAGTTGGCATGTACCACTGACCATGACCACAAATAGATCCAAGTGACTTTTCCATCTTTTGATCATAACACGAGTCAGCCACTGTCAGAGTGTCCAAACACAATGCAGATGTAATAGGCATGATCTTGCAGGTTCAAAGAAGGTAGAATACGGGTGGCTTGGTTTGGCTATTGTGCGCAATGCCTCGACAAAGTTGGCATGTGCCACTGACCATGACCACAAAGTTTACAAGTGACATTAACTTCTACGAATCCTAACTCGATTCAGCCACGGTCAGAGTGCCCAATCACAGTGCACATCTAATATGCATTACCTTGCAGGCATAAACAAGGTAAAAACCCGGTGGCTTGGCACGGCTATTGTGCGCAATGCCTTGACAAAGTTGGCATGTGCCACTGACCATGACCATAAATGTTTCCAAGTGACTTTTACTTCTATTGATCATAACACGAGTCAGCCACGGTCGGAGTGTCCAATCATGGTGCACATGTGATAGGCATGATCTTGCAGGTACAAACAAGGTAGAATACTGGTGGCTCGGTGTGGCTATTGTGCGTACTAACTTTACGAAGTTGGCATGTGCCACTGACCACGACCACAAAGTGTACCAAGTGTCTTTAACTTCTATGAATCGTAACACGGGTCAGCCATGGTTAGAGTGCCCAATCACAGTGCACACCTAATATGCATGACCTTGCAGGTATAAACAAGGTAAAAAACCGTCGGCTTGGCACGGCTATTGTGCGCAATGCCTTGAAAAAGTTTGCATGTTCCACTGACCATGACCACAAAGTTTACCAAGTGACTATAACTTGTACGAATCATAACACGAGTCAGCCACGGTCAGAGTGTCTAATCACAGTGCAGATGTACTATGCATGATCTTTCTGGTGCAAACAAGGTAGAATACTGGTGGCTCGGTGTGGCTATTGTGTGCAATGCCTTGACAAAGTGGGCATGTGCCACTGACCATGACCACAAATGTATCAAAGTGACTTTTACTTCTATTGATCATAACACGAGTCAGCCACGGTCAGAGTGTCTAATCACAGTGCAGATGTACTATGCATGATCTNCAAAGTGTACCAAGTGTCTTTAACTTCTATGAATCGTAACACGGGTCAGCCACGGTCAGAGTGCCCAATCACAGTGCACACCTAATATGCATGACCTTGCAGGTATAAACAAGGTAAAAAACCGTCGGCTTGGCACGGCTATTGTGCGCAATGCCTTGAAAAAGTTTGCATGTTCCACTGACCATGACAACAAAGTTTACCAAGTGACTATAACTTCTACGAATCATAACACGAGTCAGCCACGGTCAGAGTGTCTAATCACAGTGCAGATGTACTATGCATGATCTGTCTGGTGCAAACAAGGTAGAATACTGGTGGCTCGGTGTGGCTATTGTGTGCAATGCCTTGACAAAGTGGGCATGTGCCACTGACCATGACCACAAATGTATCAAAGTGACTTTTACTTCTATTGATCATAACACGAGTCATCCACGGTCCGAGTGTCGAATCACAGTGCACATGTACTATGCATGATCTTGCAAGTAAAAACATGGTAGAATACTGGTGGCTCGGTGTGGCTGTTGTGCGCAATGCCTTGACAATGTTGGCATGTGCCACTGACCATGACCACAAAGTTTACCAAGTGACATTAACGTATACAAATGGTAATACGAGTCAGCAACATTCAGAGTGCCCAATCACAGTGCACATCTAATATGCATGACCACAAAGTTTACCAAGTACATTAAACGGCTATGTATCATAGCACGAGTCAGGCACGGTCAGAGTGTCCAATCACAGTCTAGAAATACTGCGCATGACCTTGCAGGCATAAACAAGGTAGAATACTGGTGGCTCGGTGTGGCTATTGTGCGCAATGCCGTGACAGTGTTGGCATGTGCCTGTGACCATGACCACCCATTTATCCAAGTGACTTTTACTTCTATTGATCATGACACGAGTCAGCCACGGTCAGAGTGTCCAATCACAGTGCAGATGTACTAGGCTGGATCTTGCATGTACAAAAAAGGTAGCATACTAATGGCTCGGTTTGGCTATTTTGGGCAATGCCTTGAGAAAGTTGGCATGTGCCACTGACCATGACCACAAATGTATCCAAGCGACTTTTACTTCTATTGATCATAACACGAGTCAGCCACGGTCAGAGTGTCCAATCATAGTGCAGATGTACTAGGCATGATCTTGCAGGTGCAAACGAGGTAGAATACTGGTGGCTCCATGTGGCTATTGTGCGCAATGCCTTGACAAAGTTGGCATGTGCCACTGATCATGACCACAAAGTTTACTAAGTGTCTTTAACTTCTACGAATCACAACAAGAGTCAGCCACGGTCAGAGTGCCCAATCAAAGCGTACTTCTAATATGCATGACATTGCAGGTATAAACAAGGTAAAAAACCGGTGGCCTGCCACTGCTATTGTGCAAAATGCCTTGACAAAGTTGGCATGTGCCACTGACCATGACGACAAAGTTTACCAAGTACATTAAATGGCTATGAATCATAACATGAGTCAACCACGGTCAGAGTGTCCAATCATAGTGCATATATATTGGGCGTGACCTTGCACGTAAAAACAAGGTAGAATACTGGTGACTCAATGTGGCTACTGTGCGCAATTCCCTGACAACGTTGGCATGTGCCACTGACCATGACCACACATTTATTCAAGTGACTTTTACTTCTATTGATCATGACACGAGTCAGCCACGGTCAGAGTGTCCAATCACAGTCCAGATGTACTAGGCATGATCTTGCAGGTACAAACAAGGTAGAATACTAATGGCTCGGTGTGGCTATTTTGCGCAATGCCTTGACAAAGTTGCCATGTGCCACTGACCATGACCACAAATGTATCCAAGTGACTTTTACTTCTATTGATCATAACACGAGTCAGCCACGGTCAGAGTGTCCACTTACAGTGCGGATGTACTACGCATGATTGTGCAGGTGCAAACAAGGTAGAATACTCGTGTCTAGTTTGGCTATTGTGCGCAATGCCTTGACAAAGTTGGCATGTGCCACTGACTGTGGCCACAAATGTATCCAGGTGACTTTTACTTCTATTGATCATAACACAAGTCAGCCGCAGTCAGAGTGTCCAATCATAGTGCAGATGTACTAGGCATGATCTTGCAGGTTCAGAAAAGGAAAAATACTGGTGACTCGGTGTGGCTTTTGTGCGCAATGCCTTCACAAAGTTGGCATGTGCCACTGACCATTACCACAAAGTTTACCATGTGACTTCAACTTCTACGAATCGTAACAGAAGTCAGCCACGGTCAGAGTGCCCAATCACAGCGCACATGTTATATGCACGACCTTGCAGGTATAAGCAAGGTAAAAAGCCGGTGGCTTGGCACGGCTATTGTGCGCAATTCCTTGACAAAGTCGGTATGTGCCACTGCCATGACCACAAAGTTTACCAAGTACCTTTAACTGCTATGAATCAAAACACGAGTCAGCCACTGTCAGAGTGTCCAATCACAGTGCATATATACTGGGCATGACCTTATAGGTATAAGCAAGGTAAAATACTGGTTGCTCGGTGTGGCTATTGTGCGCAATGCCTTGACAAAGTTGGCATGTGCCACTGACCATGACCACAAATGTATCCAAGTGACTTTTACTTCTATTTATCATAACACGAGTCAGCCACGGTCAGAGTGTCCAATCATAGTGCAGATATACTAGGCATGATCTTGCAGGTGCAAACAAGGTAGAATACTGGCGGCTCCATGTGGCTATTGTGCACAATGCCTTGACAAAGTTGGCATGTGCAACTGATCATGACCACAAAGTTTACCAAGTGACTTTAACTTCTACGAATCACAACACGAGCCAGCCACGGTCAGAGTACCCAATCAAAGCGTACATCTAATATGCATGACATTGCAAGTATGAACAAGGTAAAAAACCGGTAGCTTGGCACGACTATTGTGCGCAATGCCTTGACAAAGTTGGCATTTGCCACTGACCATGACCACAAAGTTGACCAAGTTCATTAAACGGCTATGAATCATAACACGAGTCAGCCACGGTCAGAGTGTCCAATCACAGTGCAGATGTACTAGGCATGATCTTGCAGGTGCAAACAAGGTAGAATACTGGTGGCTCAGTGTGGCTATTGTGCGCAATGCCTTGACAAAGTTGGCATGTGCCACTGACCATGACCACAAAGTTTACCAAGTGACTTTAACTTCTACGAATCGTAATACGAGTCAGCTACGGTCAGAGTCCCCAATCACAGTGCGCATCTCATGTGCATGACCTTGCAGGTATAAACAAGTTAAAAAACCGGTGGCTTGGCACGGCTATTGTGCGCAATGCCTTGACAAAGTTGGCATGTTCCACTGACCATGACGACAAAGTTTACCAAGTACCTTAAACGGCTATGAATCATTACACGAGTCAGCTACGGTCAGAGTGCCCAATCACAGTGGAGATATATTGGGCATGACCTAGCATGTATAAACAAGGTGAAATACTGGTGGCTCGGTGTGGCTATTGTTCGCAATGCCTTGACAAAGTTGGCATGTGCCACTGACCATGACCAAAAATGTATCCAAGTGACTTTTGCTTCTATTGATCATAACACGATCAACCAGGGTCAGAGTGTCCAATCACAGTGCATATGTACTAGGCTCGATCTTACAGGTTCAAACAAGGTAGAATACTGGTGGCTCGGTGTTACTATTGTGCGCAATGCCTTTACAAAGTAGGCAGGTGCCACTGACCATGACCACAAAGTTTACCAAGTGACTTTAACTTCTACGAATCATAACACGAGTCAGCCACGGTCAGAGTGCCCAATCAAAGCGCACATCTAATATGCATGACATTGCAGGTATAAACACGGTAAAAAACCGGTGGCTTGGCACGGCTATTGTGCACAATGCCTTGACAAAGCAGGCATGTGCCACTGACCATGACCACCAAGTTTACGAAGTACATTAAACGGCTACGATTTATAACACGAGTCAGCCACTGTTAGAGTGTCCAATCACAGTGCAGATATACTGGGCATGACCTTGCAGGTATAAACAAGGTAGAATACTGGTGGCTTGGTGTGGCTATTGTACGCAATGCCTTGACAAAGTTGGCATGTACCACTGACCATGACCACAAAGTTAACCAAGTGCCTTTCACGGCTATGAATCATAACACGAGTCAGCCACGGTCAGAGTGGCCAATCACAGTGCAGATGTACTAGGCATGATCTTGCAGGTGCAAACAAGGTAGAATACTGGTGGCTTGGTGTGGCTATTGTACGCAATGCCTTGACAAAGTTGGCATGTACCACTGACCATGACCACAAAGTTAACCAAGTGCCTTTCACGGCTATGAATCATAACACGAGTCAGCCACGGTCAGAGTGGCCAATCACAGTGCAGATGTACTAGGCATGATCTTGCAGGTGCAAACAAGGTAGAATACTGGTGGCTTGGTGTGGCTATTGTACGCAATGCCTTGACAAAGTTGGCATGTACCACTGACCATGACCACAAAGTTAACCAAGTGCCTTTCACGGCTATGAATCATAACACGAGTCAGCCACGGTCAGAGTGGCCAATCACAGTGCAGATGTACTAGGCATGATCTTGCAGGTGCAAACAAGGTAGAATACTGGTGGCTTGGTGTGGCTATTGTACGCAATGCCTTGACAAAGTTGGCATGTACCACTGACCATGACCACAAAGTTAACCAAGTGCCTTTCACGGCTATGAATCATAACACGAGTCAGCCACGGTCAGAGTGGCCAATCACAGTGCAGATGTACTAGGCATGATCTTGCAGGTGCAAACAAGGTAGAATACTGGTGGCTTGGTGTGGCTATTGTACGCAATGCCTTGACAAAGTTGGCATGTACCACTGACCATGACCACAAAGTTAACCAAGTGCCTTTCACGGCTATGAATCATAACACGAGTCAGCCACGGTCAGAGTGGCCAATCACAGTGCAGATGTACTAGGCATGATCTTGCAGGTGCAAACAAGGTAGAATACTGGTGGCTTGGTGTGGCTATTGTACGCAATGCCTTGACAAAGTTGGCATGTACCACTGACCATGACCACAAAGTTAACCAAGTGCCTTTCACGGCTATGAATCATAACACGAGTCAGCCACGGTCAGAGTGGCCAATCACAGTGCAGATGTACTAGGCATGATCTTGCAGGTGCAAACAAGGTAGAATACTGGTGGCTTGGTGTGGCTATTGTACGCAATGCCTTGACAAAGTTGGCATGTACCACTGACCATGACCACAAAGTTAACCAAGTGCCTTTCACGGCTATGAATCATAACACGAGTCAGCCACGGTCAGAGTGCCCAATCGCAGTGCACATCTAATATGGCATGACCTTGCACGTATAAACAAGTTAAAAAAACGGTGGCTTGGCACGGCTATTGTGCGCAATGCCTTGACAAAGTTGGCATGTGCCACTGACCATGACCACAAAGTTTACCAAGTGCCTTTCACGGCTATGAATCATAACACGAGTCAGCCACGGTCAGTGTGTCCAATCACAGTGCATATATACTTTGCATGACCTTACAGGTACTAGCAAGGTCAAATACTAGTGGCTCGGGCTGGCTATTGTGCGCAATGCCTTGACAAAGTTGGCATGTGCCAATGATCATGACCACAAATATATCCAAGTGACTTTTACTTCTATTGATCATAACACGAGTCAGCCATGGTCAGAGTGTCCAATCACAGTGCAGATGTACTAGGCATGATCTTGCAGGTGCAAACTAGGTAGAATACTGGTGGCTCCGTGTGGTTATTGTGCGCAATGCCTTGACAATTTTGGCATGTGCCACTGATCATGACCACAACGTTTACCAAGTGACTTTAACTCATACGAATCATAACACGAGTCAGCCACGGTCAGAGTGCCCAATCAAAGCGCACATCTTATATGCATGACCTTGCAGGTATATACAAGGTAATAAACCGATGGCTTGGCACGGCTATTGTGGGCAATGCCTTGACAAACATGGCATGTGCCACTGACCATGACCACAAAGTTTACCAAGTACATTAAATGGCTATGAATCATAACACGGGTCAGCCACGGTCAGAGTGCCCAATCACTTTTCCGATGTACTAGGCATGAGCTTGCAGACATAAACAAGGAAAAAAACCGGTGGCTTGGCATGGCTATTGTGCCCAATGCCTTGAAAAAGCTGGCATGTGCTACAGACCATGACCGCAAAGTTTACCAAGTACCTTAAACGGCTATGAATCATAGCACGAGTCAGCCACGGTCAGAGTGCCCAATCACTTTTCCGATGTACTAGGCATGAGCTTGCAGACATAAACAAGGAAAAAAACCGGTGGCTTGGCATGGCTATTGTGCCCAATGCCTTGAAAAAGCTGGCATGTGCTACAGACCATGACCGCAAAGTTTACCAAGTACCTTAAACGGCTATGAATCATAGCACGAGTCAGCCACGGTCAGAGTGCCCAATCACTTTTCCGATGTACTAGGCATGAGCTTGCAGACATAAACAAGGAAAAAAACCGGTGGCTTGGCATGGCTATTGTGCCCAATGCCTTGAAAAAGCTGGCATGTGCTACAGACCATGACCGCAAAGTTTACCAAGTACCTTAAACGGCTATGAATCATAGCACGAGTCAGCCACGGTCAGAGTGCCCAATCACTTTTCCGATGTACTAGGCATGAGCTTGCAGACATAAACAAGGAAAAAAACCGGTGGCTTGGCATGGCTATTGTGCCCAATGCCTTGAAAAAGCTGGCATGTGCTACAGACCATGACCGCAAAGTTTACCAAGTACCTTAAACGGCTATGAATCATAGCACGAGTCAGCCACGGTCAGAGTGCCCAATCACTTTTCCGATGTACTAGGCATGAGCTTGCAGACATAAACAAGGAAAAAAACCGGTGGCTTGGCATGGCTATTGTGCCCAATGCCTTGAAAAAGCTGGCATGTGCTACAGACCATGACCGCAAAGTTTACCAAGTACCTTAAACGGCTATGAATCATAGCACGAGTCAGCCACGGTCAGAGTGCCCAATCACTTTTCCGATGTACTAGGCATGAGCTTGCAGACATAAACAAGGAAAAAAACCGGTGGCTTGGCATGGCTATTGTGCCCAATGCCTTGAAAAAGCTGGCATGTGCTACAGACCATGACCGCAAAGTTTACCAAGTACCTTAAACGGCTATGAATCATAGCACGAGTCAGCCACGGTCAGAGTGCCCAATCACTTTTCCGATGTACTAGGCATGAGCTTGCAGACATAAACAAGGAAAAAAACCGGTGGCTTGGCATGGCTATTGTGCCCAATGCCTTGAAAAAGCTGGCATGTGCTACAGACCATGACCGCAAAGTTTACCAAGTACCTTAAACGGCTATGAATCATAGCACGAGTCAGCCACGGTCAGAGTGCCCAATCACTTTTCCGATGTACTAGGCATGAGCTTGCAGACATAAACAAGGAAAAAAACCGGTGGCTTGGCATGGCTATTGTGCCCAATGCCTTGAAAAAGCTGGCATGTGCTACAGACCATGACCGCAAAGTTTACCAAGTACCTTAAACGGCTATGAATCATAGCACGAGTCAGCCACGGTCAGAGTGCCCAATCACTTTTCCGATGTACTAGGCATGAGCTTGCAGACATAAACAAGGAAAAAAACCGGTGGCTTGGCATGGCTATTGTGCCCAATGCCTTGAAAAAGCTGGCATGTGCTACAGACCATGACCGCAAAGTTTACCAAGTACCTTAAACGGCTATGAATCATAGCACGAGTCAGCCACGGTCAGAGTGCCCAATCACTTTTCCGATGTACTAGGCATGAGCTTGCAGACATAAACAAGGAAAAAAACCGGTGGCTTGGCACGGCTATTGTGCGCAGTGCCTTCACCAATTTGGCATGTGCCAATGACCATGACCACAAAGTTTACCAAGTGACTTTAACTCCTATGAATCGTAACACAAGTCAGCCACAGTCAGAGTGCCCAGTCACAATTCAGATGTACAAGGCATGACCTTGCAGGTATAAACAAGGTTAAAAACTGGTGGCTTGGCATGGCTATTGTGCGCAATGCCTTGACAAAGCTGGCACGTGTCACTGACCATGACCACAAAGTTTACCAAGTACCTTAGACGGCTATGAATCAAAACGCGAGTCAGCCACAGTCAGAGTGTCCAATTATAGTGCACATATACTGCGCATGACCTCGCAGGTATGAACAAGGTGGAGTAATGGTGGTTCGGTGTGGCTATTTGTGCGCAATGCCTTGACAAAGGTGGCATGTGCCACCGACCATGACCACAAATGTATCCAAGTGACTTTTACTTCTATTCATCACAACACGAGTCAGCCACAGTCAGAGTGTCCAATCATAGTGCAGATGTACTAGGCATTATCTTGCACATGCAAACAAGGTAGAATACTGGTGGCTTGGTGTGGCTATTGTGCTCAATGCCTTGACAAGTTTGGCATGTGCCACTGACCATGGCCACAACGTTTACCAAGTGACTTTAACTTCTACGATTCATAACACGAGTCAGCCACAGTCAGAGTACCCAATCACAGTGCACATCTAATATGCATGATCTTGCAGGCATAAACAGGGTTAAAAACCGGTGTCTTGGCACGGCTATTGTGCGCAATGCTTTGACAAAGTTGGCATATGCCACTGACCATGACCACAAAGTTTACCAAGTGACTTTAACTTGTACAAATCGTAACACGAGTCAACCACAGTCAGAGTGCCCAATCACTTTTCC
>SZWC01013011.1:41917-53314 GCA_023375785.1 Penium margaritaceum
ATATAAGTTAAAGTCACTTGGTAAACTTTGTGGTCATGGTCAGTGGCACATGCCAACTTTGTCAAGGCATTGCGCACAATAGCCACATCGAGCCACCCATATTCTACCTTGTTTGCACCTGCAAGATCATGCCTGGTACATCTGCACTGTAATTGGACACTTTGACCGTGGGTGACGCGTGTTATGATTCATAGCCGTTTAAGGCTCTTGGTAAACAGTGTGGTCATGGTCAGTGGCACATGCCAACTTTGTCAAGGCATTGCGCACAATAGCCGTGCCAAGCCACCGCTATTTTACCTTGTTTATACCTGCAAGGTCATGCATATTAGATGTGCACTGTGATTGGGCACTCTGAATGTGGCTGAATCGTGTTACGATTCGTAGACGCTAAAGCCTTGGCACCGGTATTTTACCTTGTTACGATTTGTAGAAAATAAAGTCACTTGGNTGGTAAACTTTGTGGTCATGGTCAGTGGCACATGCCAACATTGTCAAGGCACTGCGCACAATAGCCATTCCGAGCCACCAGTATTCTACCTTGTTTGAACCTGTAAGATCATGCCCAGTACATCTGCACTGTGATTGGACACTCTGACCGTGGCTGACTCATGTTATGATCAATATATGTAAAAGACACTTGGATACATTTGTGGTCATGGTCAGTGGCACATGCCAACTTTTTCAAGGCATTGCGTACAATAGCCACACCGAGCCACCGGTATTCTACCCTGTTTTATACCTGCAAGGTCATGCCCAGTATAGCTGCACTGTGATTGGACACTCTGCCCGTGGCTGACTCGTATTGTGATTCATATCCATTTAAGGTACTTAGTAAACGTTGTGGTCAGGGTCAGTGGCACATGCCAACTTTGTCAAGGCATAGCGCAAAATAGCCAGACCGAGCCACCAGTATTCTACCTTGTTTGTACCTACAAGATCATGCCTAGCAGATCTGTATTGTGATTGGACACTCTGAACGTGGCTGACTGGTGTTATGATCAATAGAAGTAAAAGTCACTTGGATATATTTGTGGTCATGGTCAGTGGCACATGCCAGCTTTGTCAAGGAATTGCGCACAATAGCCACACCGAGCCACCAGTATTCTACCTTATGTCTGCAAGGTCATGCCCAGTATATCTGCACTGTGACTGGACACTCTAACTGTGGCTGACTTGTGTTATGATTCATAGCCGTTAAATGTACTTGGTAAACTTTGTGGTCATGGTCAGTGGCACATGCCTACTTTGTCAAAGCACTGCGCACAATAGCCGTGCCAAGCCACCGGTTTTTTACCTTGTTTATACCTGCCAGGTCATTTATATTAAATGTGGACTGTTATTAGGCACTCTGCCCGTGGTTGACTCGTGTTACGCTTCGTAGAAGTTAAAATCACTTGGTAAACTTTGTGGTCATGGTCAGTGGCACATGCCACTTTATCAAGGCATTGCGCACAATAGCCGGGCCAAGCCACCCGTTTTTTAGCTTGTTTATACCTGCAAGGTCATGCATATTAGATGTGCGTTTTGATTGGGCACTCTGACCGTGGCTGACTCGTGTTATAATTCATAACCGTTTAATCTACTTGGTAAGCTCTGTGGTCATGGTCAGTGGCACATGCCACTTTATCAAGGCATTGCGCACAATAGCCGGGCCAAGCCACCCGTTTTTTAGCTTGTTTATACCTGCAAGGTCATGCATATTAGATGTGCGTTTTGATTGGGCACTCTGACCGTGGCTGACTCGTGTTATAATTCATAACCGTTTAATCTACTTGGTAAGCTCTGTGGTCATGGTCAGTGGCACATGCCACTTTATCAAGGCATTGCGCACAATAGCCGGGCCAAGCCACCCGTTTTTTAGCTTGTTTATACCTGCAAGGTCATGCATATTAGATGTGCGTTTTGATTGGGCACTCTGACCGTGGCTGACTCGTGTTATAATTCATAACCGTTTAATCTACTTGGTAAGCTCTGTGGTCATGGTCAGTGGCACATGCCACTTTATCAAGGCATTGCGCACAATAGCCGGGCCAAGCCACCCGTTTTTTAGCTTGTTTATACCTGCAAGGTCATGCATATTAGATGTGCGTTTTGATTGGGCACTCTGACCGTGGCTGACTCGTGTTATAATTCATAACCGTTTAATCTACTTGGTAAGCTCTGTGGTCATGGTCAGTGGCACATGCCAACTCTGTCAAGGCATTGCGCACAATAGCCACACCGAGCCACCAGTCTTTTACCTTGTTTATACATGTAAGGTCATGCCCAGTATATCTGCACTGAGATTGGACACTCTGACCGTGGCTGACTCGTGTTATGATTCATATCCGTTTAAGGTACTTGGTAAACTTTGTGGTCATGGTCAGTGGCACATGCCAACTTTGTCAAGGCATTGCGCACAATAGCCGGGCCAAGTCACACGTTTTGTAGTTTGTTTATACCTGCAAGGTAATGCATATTAGACGTGCCTTGTGATTGGGCACTCTGACCGTGGCTGGCTCGTGTTACGATTCGTAGAAGTTGAAGTCACCTGGTAAACTTTGTGGTCATGGTCAGTGGCACATGCCAATTTTGTCAATGCATTGCACACAATAGCCGTGCCAAGCCACCGGTTTTTTACCTTGTTCATACCTGCAAGGTCATGCATGTTACACGTGCACTGTGCTTGGGCACTCTGACCGTGGCTGACTCGTGTTCTGATTCGTATAAGTCAAAGTAACTTGGTAAACTATGTGGTCATGGTCAGTTGCACATGCCAACTTTGTCAAGGTATTGCCAAAATAGCCACACCAAGCCACTGGTGTTTTACCTTGTTTGTACCTGCAATGTCATGCTTAATACATCTGCAATGTGATTGGACACTCTGACCGTGGCTGACTCGTGTTATGATGAATAGAAGTAAACGTCACTTGGATACATTTGTGGTCATGGTCACTGGCACATGCCAACGTTGTCAAAGAGATGCGCACTATAGCCACACCGAGCCACCAGTATTCTATCTTGTTTATACATGCAAGGTCATGCATAGTATATCTGCACTGTGATTGGACACTCTGACTGTGGCTGAATTGTGTTATGATTCATAGCCGTTTAATGTACTTGGTAAACTTTGTGGTCATGGTCAGTGGCACATGCCTACTTTGTCAAAGCACTGCGCACAATAGCCGTGCCAAGCCACCGGTTTTTTACCTTTTTTGTACCTGCAAGGTCATGCATATTAGATGTGCGTTTTGATTGGGCACTCTGACCGTGGCTGACTCGTGTTATGATTCGTAGAAGTCTAAGTCACTTGGTAAACTTTGTCGTCATGGTCAGTGGCACATGCCAACTTTGTCAAGGCATTGCGCACAATAGCCGTGCCAAGCCACCGCTATTTTACCTTGTTTATACCTGCAAGGTCATGCATATTAGATGTGCACTGTGATCTGGCACTCTGACCGTGGTTGACTCGTGTTACGATTTATATAAGTTAAAGTCACTTGGTAAACTTTGTGGTCATGGTCAGTGGCACATGCCTACTTTGTCAAAGCACTGCGCACAATAGCCGTGCCAAGCCACCGGTTTTTTACCTTTTTTGTACCTGCAAGGTCATGCATATTAGATGTGCGTTTTGATTGGGCACTCTGACCGTGGCTGACTCGTGTTATGATTCGTAGAAGTCTAAGTCACTTGGTAAACTTTGTCGTCATGGTCAGTGGCACATGCCAACTTTGTCAAGGCATTGCGCACAATAGCCGTGCCAAGCCACCGCTATTTTACCTTGTTTATACCTGCAAGGTCATGCATATTAGATGTGCACTGTGATCTGGCACTCTGACCGTGGTTGACTCGTGTTACGATTTATATAAGTTAAAGTCACTTGGTAAACTTTGTGGTCATGGTCAGTGGCACATGCCTACTTTGTCAAAGCACTGCGCACAATAGCCGTGCCAAGCCACCGGTTTTTTACCTTTTTTGTACCTGCAAGGTCATGCATATTAGATGTGCGTTTTGATTGGGCACTCTGACCGTGGCTGACTCGTGTTATGATTCGTAGAAGTCTAAGTCACTTGGTAAACTTTGTCGTCATGGTCAGTGGCACATGCCAACTTTGTCAAGGCATTGCGCACAATAGCCGTGCCAAGCCACCGCTATTTTACCTTGTTTATACCTGCAAGGTCATGCATATTAGATGTGCACTGTGATTGGGCACTCTGAATGTGGCTGAATCGTGTTACGATTCGTAGACGCTAAAGCCTTGGCACCGGTATTCTACCTTGTTACGATTCGTAGAAAATAAAGTCACTTGGTAAACTTTGTGGTCATGGTCAGTGGCACATGCCAACTCTGTCAAGGCATTGCGCACAATAGCCACACCGAGCCACCAGTCTTTTACCTTGTTTATACATGTAAGGTCATGCCCAGTATATCTGCACTGAGATTGGACACTCTGACCGTGGCTGACTCATGTTATGATTCATATCCGTTTCAGGTACTTGGTAAACTTTGTGGTCATGGTCAGTGGCACATGCCAACTTTGTCAAGGCATTGCGCACAATAGCCGGGCCAAGTCACACGTTTTGTAGCTTGTTTATACCTGCAAGGTAATGCATATTAGATGTGCCTTGTGATTGGGCACTCTGACCGTGGCTGGCTCGTGTTACGATTCATAGAAGTTGAAGTCACCTGGTAAACTTTGTGGTCATGGTCAGTGGCACATGCCAATTTTGTCAATGCATTGCACACAATAGCCGTGCCAAGCCACCGGTTTTTTACCTTGTTTATACCTGCAAGGTCATGCATGTTACATGTGCACTGTGCTTGGGCACTCTGACCGTGGCTGACTCGTGTTCTGATTCGTATAAGTCAAAGTAACTTGGTAAACTATGTGGTCATGGTCAGTTGCACATGCCAACTTTGTCAAGGTATTGCCAAAATAGCCACACCAAGCCACTGGTGTTTTACCTTGTTTGTACCTGCAATATCATGCTTAATACATCTGCAATGTGATTGGACACTCTGACCGTGGCTGACTCGTGTTATGATGAATAGACGTAAACGTCACTTGGATACATTTGTGGTCATGGTCACTGGCACATGCCAACGTTGTCAAAGAGATGCGCACTATAGCCACACCGAGCCACCCGTATTCTATCTTGTTTATACATGCAAGGTCATGCATAGTATATCTGCACTGTGATTGGACACTCTGACTGTGGCTGAATTGTGTTATGATTCATAGCCGTTTAATGTACTTGGTAAACTTTGTGGTCATGGTCAGTGGCACATGCCAACTTTCTCAAGGCATTACGCACAATAGCCGTGCCAAGCCACGAGTTTTTTACCTTGTTTTTACCTACAAGGTTATGCATACTAGATGTGCGTTTTGATTGGGCACTCTGACCGTGGCTGACTCGTGTTATGATTCGTAGAAGTCTAAGTCACTTGGTAAACTTTGTCGTCATGGTCAGTGGCACATGCCAACTTTGTCAAGGCATTGCACACAATGGCCACACCGAGCCACCAGTATTCTACCTTGTTTGCACCTGCAAGATCATGCCTAGTACATCTGCATTGTGATTGGATACTCTGACCGTGGCTGACTTGTGTTGTGATCAATAGAAGTAAAATTCACTTGGATACATTTGTGGTCATGGTCAGTGGCACATGCTAACGTTGTCAGGGCATTGCACACAATAGCCACGTCAGAAAAAACAAGGACTCTGACAGAGGTCACTCCTCAAGAAAATACTGAGCTCTCAATAAGGGTTCAGGTCCTCACCTTAATCACCTTGGCAACGGTCTCTCAGTCGACCTAACCGTAACACCCGACAGTCCAAGTCATCCCCTAATAAACTGACACCTGTCATCCGCGTCCGGCTAGCGGAAAGAGGCCGTTGCTACTTTGTCCTGTTCTGTCGTTTTTATACCGAGAACGTTCATTCCCTTG
Organism: Penium margaritaceum; assembly: GCA_023375785.1. Taxonomy (NCBI): domain Eukaryota; kingdom Viridiplantae; phylum Streptophyta; class Zygnematophyceae; order Desmidiales; family Peniaceae; genus Penium; species Penium margaritaceum. The sequence goes on from SZWC01013011.1 coordinate 47,847, forward strand.
AGTTAACCAGAACAGCTCTGCTCATCCAGTTCCCATTTGGTTCCGCGGCTTCGCCGCCGTGTCTTTGCTCTGCTCGCTCCTCGCATTCTTTGTCATTGCCAGCCCCTCTCAACGCTTCACTCCGTCACGCTCGCTCCTTCGCTTAGCTCTCATACTTTGCCAACCATCACTCATCTCGCCAGCACTCTTTCTCACATCAACCGTCTACCTCAGCTATCTCGCCTCTCAGCTTCTATCAGCTTCCGTGTCTAACTCTTCGGACCGTCCTCGCCTTCGTCACTCCACTGACATATACTTGCGTGTTCTGACGCTTCTGCCTGCTTCTGCCACTGCTTTTCTCGTGTCTCCATTCTTCTGACATGGTATCGGAGCACCAGGCAACATCACCTGGTGCCCCGTAACTACGTCATCACTCTGCCGCCATCTTCCCGCCATCGCTTTCTCCTGCAATCCTCTGCCGCCGCTGTCATCGTCCCACCCCGCGTCGCTTCGCCAGCAGCTGACATCAGCAGCTATGCCTGACAAGTTCTCCGCATTGAAGAAACGCCTTGTCATCCCAAGGAAGCCCTGCGCCCATCTCCGCGCCCGTGGCCAACAACCGGTGACCTGTCGCCCACATCAGGCGCAAGCAACTCTCAAGCGGCCGCCTGCCATCCGCTACCCGCTGCCCCTCATCTGCATTCGCCTGCATTTCCTCCTCCTTCATCCCCCCTCATCTGCTTCATCTGCTCCTTCCTCACCGTAATCCTCAGCCCGCCCTCGTCTATCATCTAGAGCCACCCTCTCGCATCGCCGCCTTGTCTTTTCAACAGCTACAGGCAAAACTGCCGCCGTCAGGATATCGGACACCACCAGTCTTCCTGCTCCCACTTCCGAGCCAACTAGGGAACAAGTCGTCACTCTTCTGACATCAGCGGTCCAGTGGACCTCCCCGCTGCGTGACTCCCTCTGCTGCAACCAACCTCCTCTAGCGAACAGGATATCGGACACCACCACTCTTCTTGCTCCCATTTCCAAGCCAACTGGGGAACAAGCCGTCGCTCTCTTGAACGCAAGAAGAAGTGGTTGTGATCTCTCTGCTGCGTCGCCTCTCACCATGCCTCCCTCCGCTCGCATCGCTCCCTATCCCTCTTCTCCTTCATCATCATCAGCCTTCGGTCTTCATCTTCATTTGCCTCCATCACTCATCCTCGCTCCAGCCTCCTCAGCTTCATCAGACGTCCGTCTCCTGCCTCGTCTTCATCTCTCTGTCATCAGCATTCTCCGCGCCGCCTTTGCATCCATCATCGTCATCAACAGCATCCCTTCGCGCACGTGGTTTCATCCCTGCGCGCACTCATCAATCAATCGATTCCTTAGCTTCCGCATCGCTTCCAGCTCGGCACAAGGATCCGCCCGGTCGCATCGCCTTTTTCTGCGACGACCTGTGCCCACGCCAAAACTTCCTTCTGCGCACGTGGTTCCGCCCATGCACCCACTCATCAATCAATCGCTTCCTCCGCTTCCGCAATCGCTTCCAGCTCGGCACAAGGATCCACCCGGTCGCATCGTCTTTTTTCGCGACGACCTGCACCCACACCGAAACCTCCTTCAAGCGCACGCGACTCGCCCCTGCGCTCACTGAGCCATCATTATCAGCCTCCACTTTCATCATCAGCAATCATCAACATCTGTGATCGGCATAAAGATCTGCATGAGCTAGCTGCCCGCTTCCGTAGCAGTCTGCACCCACGCCGGCAGGAGATTTCTCGCGGCGCGTCGGCATCTGCCTTCTCCTTGCCGCATCCTACTCCCTTACTTAAATCACGCACGAGGTCTTGCCCCTGCGCCCACTCCATCATCCATTGTTCCTCTGCCATTATCTGCTTCCTCTTCGCTCGGCACAAGGATCCGCCCGGTCACATTGCCTATTCCGCGACAACCTGCGTCCACACCGAAAACATCTGTCGTCCACGCGGTTTCACCCCTGCACTCACTTATCGGCTTCATAATCATTCGTAGTCATCAGCCTCTTCATCACTTGCTCGCCACACGAATTCTTCCAATCAAACCGCCAACTCACAACAACCCGCGTCCTCCACAACACAGTCGCCCTTACCTCAACACCCACTCGATCATCTTGCCGCCCTTCTTCATCATCGGCCTCCCTCTACCAGCAACATCTACAGCATCACACCTGCCTCTCAAATCCTAGTCTCTCATACACTCTCCTCATCTACCGCGTCGTCCTTTCAACTGCAAGTCATGTCCCAGCATGCTCTTGTAATTCCTGTCCTTGCTGCCAACAGAGAATACGCTACAGCATGGGAATTTGCTGTCATCAGGCATGCACAATGGTGGACACTGTATCCCCATCGTGGTGATCGCATGCTCCTTGGCCACTATGAGCACCAGCACACAGGTTGCGGACAGTGACAGCTATATGAGAGATCTCTTCGCACTATCTGTGATCTACTCCGTCCTTGTCTTCATCCATCCTACCATCACCATTTGCTGGAGCCTCGTACCGGACCTCTCATTTGGGAGCAAATTCTTCATCAAGCCTCATGGAGAAACTGGATTGACAGGACATGCTACAATGCAACCTACATTATCCCTGCCCCAGTCCAGGTTCTCATGCTCACCACACAAGCTGGAGAAAGTGATGGACGACCGCTTCCAGTTTCCGCACGAGACTAGATTGATCAGGTTCTTCAGTGGCTATTTCCTTCCCTTTTGTATGGCTTTGGCCTAACAGACCGTTTGCTTGGAGACCGCCTCAACCTCGACCCATTGCCAGCGGAGGAGTCAAATGCTCTCTATGCATCAGCCGACAGGCAAGTCAAAACTCGATTCAAGGAAATAGTTCCTGCCCGCCTACACGCTCTGGTGAACTCCCATCCAGGAGACCTTGGAGCAATGTGGCACCACCTTCTTTCCTCCTGCGGAGTGACCATGTCGTCAACCGACAGAAAACGATACTCCCATCAACAGAGAGTCACGTGACCTCTGTCTGATTCAAGGGGGGTGTCAGAAAATACAAGGACTCTGACTGAGGTCACTCCTCAAGAAAATACTGAGCTCTCAATAAGGGTTCAGGTCCTCACCTGAATCACCTTGGCAACGGTCTCTCGGTCAACCTAACCGTTAGACCCGACAGCCCAAGTCATCCCGTAATAAACTGACACCTATAATCCACGTCCGGCTAGCGGAAAGAAGCCGTTGCTAATTTGTCCTGTTCTGCCCTTTTTATACCGAGGACGTTCATTCCCTCGAGTTAACCAGAACAGCTCTACTCATCCTGTTCCCCTTTGGTTCCGCGGCTTCACCACCGTGTCTTCGCTTTGCTCGCTCCTCGCATTCTTTGTCTTCGCCAGCCCCTCTCAACGCTTCGCTACGTCACTTTCGCTCCTTCGCTCAGCTCTCACACTCCGCCAACGATCACTCATGTCGCCAGCACTCTTTCGCACATCAACCGTCTACATCATCTATCTCGCCTCTCAGCTTCTATCAGCTTCCGCGACTAACTCCTCGGACCGCCCTCGCCTACGTCACTCCGCTGACGCATACTTGCGTGTTCTGACGCTTCTGCTTGCTTCTGCTGCTGCTTTTTTNTGTTCTGCCCTTTTTATACCGAGGACGTTCATTCCCTCGAGTTAACCAGAACAGCTCTACTCATCCTGTTCCCCTTTGGTTCCGCGGCTTCACCACCGTGTCTTCGCTCTGCTCGCTCCTCGCATTCTTTGTCTTCGCCAGCCCCTCTCAACGCTTCGCTACGTCACTTTCGCTCCTTCGCTCAGCTCTCACACTCCGCCAACGATCACTCGTGTCGCCAGCACTCTTTCGCACATCAACCGTCTATATCATCTATCTCGCCTCTCAGCTTCTATCAGCTTCCGCGACTAACTCCTCGGACCGCCCTCGCCTACGTCACTCCGCTGACGCATACTTGCGTGTTCTGACACTTCTGCTTGCTTCTGCTGCTGTTTTCTTCGTGTCTGCATTCTTCAGACAGACTCGTGTTATGATCAATAGAAGTAAAAATCACTTGGATACATTTGTGGTCACGGTCAATGGCACAGGCCAGCGTTGTCAGGGCATTGCACACAATAGCCACACCGAGCCACCAGTAATTTACCTTGTTTATACCTGTAAGGTCATCCCCAATATATCTGCACTGTGATTGGACACTCTGACCGTGGCTGACTCGTGTTATGATTCATAGCCGTTTAAGGTACTTGGTAAACTCTGTGGTCATGGTCAGTGGCACATGCCAACTTTGTCAAGGCATTGCGCACAATAGCTGGGCCAAGCCACCAGTTGTTTAACTTGTTTATACCAGCAAGGTCATGCATATCATATGTGCACTATGAGTGGGCACTCTGACCATGGCTGACTCGTGTTACGATCCGTAGAAGTTAAAGTCACTTGGTAAACTTTGTGGTCATTGTCAGTGGCACATGCCATTTTTGTCAAGGCATTGCGCACAATAGCCGTGCCAAGCCACCGGTTTTTTACCTTTTCTTTGCCTGCAAGGTCCTGCATGTTAGATGTACACTGTGATTGGGCACTCTGATTGTGGCTGACTCGTGTTACGATTCGTAGAAGTTAAAGTCACTTGGTAAACTTCGTGGTCATGGTCAGTGGCACATGCCAGCTTTGTCAAGGCATTACGCACAACAGCCACACCAAGCCACCAATGTTTTACCTTGTTTGTACCTGTGAGGTCATGCCTAATACATCTGCATGCAGATAGGAGTATCTGACCGTGGCTGACTCGTGTTCCGATGAATAGAAGTAAAGTCACTTGGATACATTTGTGGACATGGTCAGTGGCACATGCCAACTTTTTCAGGGCATTGCACACAATAGCCACGCCCATCCACCATTGTTCTACCTTGTTTATACCTGCAAGGTCATGCCCATTATAACTGCACTGTGATTGGACACGCTGACCGTGGCTGACCCGTGTTATGATTCATAGCCGTTTAATGTACTTGGTAAACTTTGTGGTCATGGTCAGTGTTGACATAGTGTGCCCCTTGCCATGAGTGCCCTTGATTGTGTTCACTGGGTAGACCAGTGGAGAGTGGTCAATCACCTGATCTGACTTTACATTTGGATTTCGTGGATTCCTTCGTGCAACATCGAGCTTTCAATTGCTCAATTTAAGTGAGTATTCAGAAAGTTAGCCTGGCCCGAAGTTCGGGTGTTGGGCGGGTGGAATCTGGTACCCGCCATGGGTGGCGGGATAATCCACCGCCGGTGATCCGAGTTCAACTCCAGCGAGCTCCAAATGCACCTGGGCCATAAAAGAATCAACCAGAGGGCTCTCCTTGACCATGGTGAACTTCTCCTTGACTTATGGGCAAGGAAGGGCGCTTCGACGGGTCATCGTTGAAGCGCCTCCCGTTGCCTAGCGTGCAAGGCAAGGTGGACGGCTCCACCAAGGGTTACTTTGATGGCCGTAGCAGGGGCTCTACTGCTCC
>SZWC01013011.1:55677-66207 GCA_023375785.1 Penium margaritaceum
CACAGACCAGTGTCTCGCCCTTGCTCAGCAGCAGCAGCAGCAGCAGCTCGTCTGCGGCTGCACCTCAGCTACTATCCACCTTAGTAGCAACCTTCTTTGTTAGATAGGAGTAGGATCCTATATGTACCCGTGCTACTGTATTGCTCTAGTTAATCTAGTAAGATTCATGTTTCCTCCATCATCTTGCTGCCCGCCTTCGGGCTGTGGCGCAGTCTTCTTGCTTCTCATCGCTTGGCTGCCCGCCTCTTGGCTGTGGCGCTTCCTTCCGTTCCTCATTGTTTCGCTGCCCGCCTGCAAGCTATGGCACCCTCAGTTCATTCATCGCTTGTCTTGTGCCCGCCTCTCTTGACTGTGGCCTCCGCTCGTTCGCTTACGCTCACTCGCCTAATCTTCATGCAGGTCCGTCCTCGGTAGCTGTGCCTTGCCCCGCTGGTTGCCCACACCGAAGTACTGCGGTCATCACCATCGACAGTTAAGGCTCGTGCCTCAGCGCTGATGCCTTTCGGCCCCCGCCTCGGTACTGCCTCCACTCATTCTCAACCCGTTCATCTTTCTAATTGCCGCATCTGATCAATCATCAGCGCTCATGCTTGAGCACCGCGCCCATGCATACATTCATCTTCTCGTGACTCATTATGCTCGTCCTGTGGTACTGCGGCAATCCGAACAGGTCCAGTCCGCGCCTCAAGCGCTGTGGCTCACCTCGCGGCTCGCCCGCATCCCGGGCTGTACCCACTTCACAGTTATTCTTCCAAACAATCTTCTGAAAACTTCGTCACCTTCATCGACGACCACAGCCGCAAACTGTACATATACAATATCAAGAAGAAGAGTGATGTGCTCTCATGCATGGAGGAGTTCGTGGCAGCAGTGAAGCGGCAAACAGAGTTTAAGGTGAAAGCATTTCAGAGCGATAATGGCGACGAGTACGAGGGCTGCTCGGCATGGACGAAGAGCAAGGCGATCGTGTCAGAAGAATGCAGACACGAGAACAGCATCAGCAAAAGCAGGCAGAAGCATCGGAACATGCACATGTACGTCAGCGTAAGCAAGAGCGGTCCGAGGAGTTAGTCGCGGGAGCTGATGGAGGCAGAGACGCGAGGTAGTTGACGTAGACAGGTTGATGTGAGATAGAGTGCTGGCGAGGGGAGTGACGCCTGGCAGAGTATGAGAGCTGAGCAAAGGAGCAAGAGTGACGGAGCGAAGTGTTGAGAGTTGGCGAAGACAGAAAGTGTGAGGGATGAGCAGAGCGAAGACACGGTGGCGAAGCCGGGGAACCAAAGGGGAACAGGATGAGCATAACTGCTCTGGTTAACTCGAGGGAATGAACATCCTTGGTCATAAAAGGACAGAACAGGACAAACAAGCAGAGCAACGGCTTCTTTGCGCTAGCCGGACGCGGGTGACAAATGTCACGTTATTAGGGGATGGCTTGACATGTTGGGCTCAACGGTTAGTCTGACCGAGGGCCGTTAGGTCAAGGTGGTTTGGTCTCGGACCTGAACCGTTATTGAGAAGTCAGAAGAACTCTTGTCGGAGTCGATGATTTCCAGCAGATCGCCTGGTAGAAAACTACGCCACATTCTCGCAGCAGAACGGCGTCACCGAGAGGGCAAACTGCACCATCCTAAACATGTTCCGGTCTATGTTGAGCGATTCCGGCCTCGCGTAAAAGTACTAGGAGGAGGAGGCACGGACATCAGTATACATCATGAACCTGACACCGAGGAAGCCACTGAAAGATGCGGAATCCAGGGTATGGAAGACGCCACAAGTGGTATGGAGCAGGAGGAAGCCAACTGTGGCTCACCTCCGTATATTTCGCTGCGTTGCACATGCTGTTGTGAAGGCACGGGAGGGGCGGGGCAAGCTGGACCCGCGGACTCACCGGTGCATCTTCGTCAGGTACGAGAGTGGGAGCAAGGTGTACCGGCTCTTCGATTCGCGAAGGCTGCTGATGTCAGCTGCGGACGAAACGAAGAGGCGCGGGGTGACAGTAGCGGCGATAGATGAATGTGAGCAGAAGTGTTGGAGAAGAGATGGCAGCAGAGTGATGAAGCAGTTCCAAGGCACCAGGTGATGTTACCTGATGCTCTGATACCATGTCAGAAGAATGTAGACACAATAGCAGCGCCAACAGAAGCAGGCAGAAGCATCGGAACATGCACATGTACGTCAGCGCAAGCAAGAGCGGTCCGAGGAGTTAGTCGCGGGAGCTGATAGAGGATGATACGCGAGGTAGTTGAGGTAGACAGGTTGATGTCAGAGAGAGTGCTGACAATAGGAGCGACGCCTGGCAGAGTATGAGAGCTAAGCGAAGGAGCGAGAGTGACAGAGCGAAGCGTTGAGAGTTGGCGAAGACAGAAAGTATGAGGGATGAGCAGAGCAACTTGGTAAACGTTATGGTGCTGGTCAGTGGCACATAACAACTTTGTCAAGGCATTGCGCACAAAAGCCGTGCCAAGCCACCGGCTTGTTACCTTTTTTATATGTGCAAGGTCATGCATATTAGATGTGCACTGCAATTGTGTACTCTGACCGTGGCTGACTCGTGTTATGATTCGTAGAAGTTAAAGTCACTTGGTAAACTTTGTGGTCATGGTTAGTTGAACATGCCAACTTTGTCAAGGCATTGCGCACAATAGCCACACCGAGCCACCAGTATTCTACCTTGTTTTCACCTGTAAGATCATGCCTAGTACATCTGCACTGTGATTGGACACTCCGACCGTGGCTGACTCATGATATGATTCGTAGACGTTAAAGTCACTTGGTAAACTTTGTGGTCATGGTCAGGGGCACATTCCAACTTTGTCAATGCATTGCGCACAATAGCCATGCCAAGCCACCAGTTTTTTTACCTTTTTTTATACCTGCAAGGTCAGGCATAGTAGATGTGCACTGTGATTGGGTACTCTGGCCGTGGCTGACTCGTGTTATGGTTTGTAGAAGTTCAAGTCACTTGGTAAACTTTGTTGTCATGGTCTGTGGCACATGCCAACTTTGTCAAGGCATTGTGCACAGTAGCCATGCCAAGCCACCAGTATTCTACCTTGTTCATACCTGCAAGTTCATGCCTAGTACATGTGCACTCTGATTGGACACTCTAACCGTGGCTGACTTGTGTTATGATCAATAGAAGTAAAAGTCACTTGGATATATTCGTGGTCATGGTCAGTGGCACATGCCAACATTGTCAAGGCATTCTGCACAATAGCCACACCAAGCTACCAGTATTCTACCTTGTTTGCACCTGCAAGATCATGCCTAATACATCTGCACTGTGACTGGACCCTACGACCGTGGCTGACTCGTGTCATGATCAATAGAAGTAAAAGTCACTTGGATACATTTGTGGTCATGGTCAGTGGCACATGCTAACCTTGTCAAGGCATTGCGCACAATAGCTACACCGAGCCACCCGTATTCTACATTGTTTGTACCTGCAAGGTCATGCCCAGTATATCTGCACTGTGATTGGACACTCTGACCGTGGTTGACTCGTGTTATGATCAAAAGAAGTAAAAGTCACTTGGATACATTTGTAGTTATGGTCAGTGGCACATGCCAACTTTGTCAAGGCATTGTGCACAATAGCCAAACCGAAGCACCAGTATTCTAGCTTGTTTCTACCTGTAAGGTCATGCCAAGTATATCTGCAATGTGATTGGACACTCTAACCGTGGCTGACTTGTGTTATGATTCATAGCCGTTTAAGGTACTTGGTAAACGTTGTGGTCATGGTCAGTGGCACATGCCAACTTTGTCAAGGCATTGCGCACATTAGCCATGGCAAGCTACCGGTTATTACTTTGTTCATACCTGCAAGGTCATGAATATTAGATGTGCACTGTGATTGTACACTTTGACCATGGCTGACTCGTGTTATGATTCGTAGAAGTTAGAGTCATTTGATAAACTTTGTGGTCATGGTCAGTGGCACACGCCAACTTTGTCAAGGCATTGCGCACAATAGCCACACCGAGCCACTAGTATTCTATCTTGATTGCACCTGTAAGATCATGCCTAGTACATCTGCACTGTGATTGGACATTCTGACCATGGCTGACTCGTGTTATAATCAATAGAGGTAAACGTCACTTGGATACATTTGTGGTCATGGTCAGTGGCACATTCCAACTTTGTCAAGGCATAGCGCACAATAACCACACCAAGTGACCTGTATTCTACCTTGTTTGTCCCTGCACGATTATGCATAGTATATGTGTACTATGATTAGAAAATCTCACCGTTGCTGACTCGTGTTATGATCAATAGAAGTAAAAGTCACTTGGATACATTTATGGTCATGGTCAGTGGAACATGCCAACTTTGTCAAGGCATTGCACACAATAGCCACACCGAGCCACCAGTATTCTACCTTATTTATGCATGCAAGGTCATGCCCAGTATATCTGCACTCTGCTTGGAAAATCTGACTGTGGCTGACTCGTATTATGATTCAAAGCCGTGAAAGGTACGTGGTAAACTTTGTGGTCATGGTCAGTGGCACATGCCAACATTGTCAAGGCATTGCGCACAATAGCTGTGCCAAGCCACCGGTTTACCTTGTTTATGCCTGCAAGGTCATGCATATTAGATGTGCACTGTGATTGGGCACTCTGAGTGTGGCTGACTCGTGTTACGATTCGTAGAGGTTAAAGTCACTTGGTAAACTTTGTGGTCATGGTCAGTGGCACATGCCAACTTTGTCAAGGCATTGCGCACAATAGCCACACCAAGCCAGTATTCTACCTTGTTTGTACCTGCAAGATCATGCCTAGTACATCTGCACTGTGATTGGACATTCTGACCGTGGCAAACTCGTGTTATGATCAATAGAAGTAAAAGTCACTTGGATGAATTTGTGGTCATGGTCAGTGGCACACGCCAACTTTGTCAAGGCATTGCGCACAATAGCCACACTGAGCCACCAGTAGTCTACCTTGTTTGTACATGCAAGATCATGCCTAGTACATCTGCACTGTCATTGGACACTCTGACCGTGGCTGACTCGTGTTATGATTCATAGCCATTTAAGGTACTTGGTAAACGTTGTGGTCGTGGTCAGTGGAACATGCCAACTTTGTCGAGGCATTGCGCACATTAGCCATGCCAAGCCATCAGTTTTTTACCNCACCAAGCCAGTATTCTACCTTGTTTGTACCTGCAAGATCATGCCTAGTACATCTGCACTGTGATTGGACACTCTGACCGTGGCAAACTCGTGTTATGATCAATAGAAGTAAAAGTCACTTGGATAAATTTGTGGTCATGGTCAGTGGCACACGCCAACTTTGTCAAGGCATTGCGCACAATAGCCACACTGAGCCACCAGTACTCTACCTTGTTTGTACATGCAAGATCATGCCTAGTAAATCTGCACTGTCATTGGACACTCTGACCGTGGCTGACTCGTGTTATGATTCATAGCCATTTAAGGTACTTGGTAAACGTTGTGGTCGTGATACATGCCAACTTTGTCGAGGCATTGCGCACATTAGCCATGCCAAGCCATCAGTTTTTTACCTTGTTTATACCTGCAAGGTCATGCATACTAGATGTGCACTTTGATTGGGCACTCTGACCGTTGCTGACTCGTGTTACGATTCGTAGAAGTTAAAGTCACTTGGTAAACTTTGTGGTCATGGTCAGTGGCACATGCCAACTTTGTCAAGGCATTGCGCACAGTCGCCACACCAAGCCACCAGTATTCTACCTTATTTGTTCCTGCAAGAACATGCCTAGTACATCTGCACTATGACTGGACATTTTGACCGTGGCTGACTCGTGTTATGATCAATAGAAGTAAAAGTCATTTTGATACATGTGTGGTCATGGTCAGTGGCACATGCCAACTTTGTCAAGGCACTGCATACAATAGCCACACCAAGCCACCGGTATTCTACCTTGTTTTTACCTGCAAGATCATGCCTAGTAAGTCTGCATTGTGATCGGACACTCTGACCGTGGCTGACTCGTGTTATGATTCATAGCCGTTTAAGGTATTTGGTAAACTTTGTGGTCATGGTCAGTGGCATACGCCAACTTTGTCAAGGCATTGCGCACAGTAGCCACACTGAGCCACCAGTAGTCTACCTTGTTTGTACATGCAAGATCATGCCTAGTACATCTGTAGTGTGATTGGACACAACGAGGGTGGCTGAGTCGTGTTATGATCAATAGAAGTAAACGTCACTTGGATACATTTGTGGTCATGGCCAGTGGCACATGCCACCTTTGTCAAGGCATTGCGCACAGTAGCCACACTGAGCCACCAGTAGTCTACCTTGTTTGTACATGCAAGATCATGCCTAGTACATCTGTAGTGTGATTGGACACAACGAGGGTGGCTGAGTCGTGTTATGATCAATAGAAGTAAACGTCACTTGGATACATTTGTGGTCATGGCCAGTGGCACATGCCACCTTTGTCAAGGCATTGCGCACAGTAGCCACACTGAGCCACCAGTAGTCTACCTTGTTTGTACATGCAAGATCATGCCTAGTACATCTGTAGTGTGATTGGACACAACGAGGGTGGCTGAGTCGTGTTATGATCAATAGAAGTAAACGTCACTTGGATACATTTGTGGTCATGGCCAGTGGCACATGCCACCTTTGTCAAGGCATTGCGCACAGTAGCCACACTGAGCCACCAGTAGTCTACCTTGTTTGTACATGCAAGATCATGCCTAGTACATCTGTAGTGTGATTGGACACAACGAGGGTGGCTGAGTCGTGTTATGATCAATAGAAGTAAACGTCACTTGGATACATTTGTGGTCATGGCCAGTGGCACATGCCACCTTTGTCAAGGCATTGCGCACAGTAGCCACACTGAGCCACCAGTAGTCTACCTTGTTTGTACATGCAAGATCATGCCTAGTACATCTGTAGTGTGATTGGACACAACGAGGGTGGCTGAGTCGTGTTATGATCAATAGAAGTAAACGTCACTTGGATACATTTGTGGTCATGGCCAGTGGCACATGCCACCTTTGTCAAGGCATTGCGCACAGTAGCCACACTGAGCCACCAGTAGTCTACCTTGTTTGTACATGCAAGATCATGCCTAGTACATCTGTAGTGTGATTGGACACAACGAGGGTGGCTGAGTCGTGTTATGATCAATAGAAGTAAACGTCACTTGGATACATTTGTGGTCATGGCCAGTGGCACATGCCACCTTTGTCAAGGCATTGCGCACAGTAGCCACACTGAGCCACCAGTAGTCTACCTTGTTTGTACATGCAAGATCATGCCTAGTACATCTGTAGTGTGATTGGACACAACGAGGGTGGCTGAGTCGTGTTATGATCAATAGAAGTAAACGTCACTTGGATACATTTGTGGTCATGGCCAGTGGCACATGCCACCTTTGTCAAGGCATTGCGCACAGTAGCCACACTGAGCCACCAGTAGTCTACCTTGTTTGTACATGCAAGATCATGCCTAGTACATCTGCACTGTCATTGGACACTCTGACCGTGGCTGACTCGTGTTATGATTCATAGCCATTTAAGGTACTTGGTAAACGTTGTGGTCGTGGTCAGTGAGACATGCCAACTTTGTCGAGGCATTGCGCACATTAGCCATGCCAAGCCATCAGTTTTTTACCTTGTTTATACCTGCAAGGTCATGCATACTAGATGTGCACTTTGATTGGGCACTCTGACCGTTGCTGACTCGTGTTACGATTCGTAGAAGTTAAAGTCACTTGGTAAACTCTGTGGTCATGGTCAGTGGCACATGCCAACTTTGTCAAGGCATTGCGCACAATCGCCACACCAAGCCACCAGTATTCTACCTTATTTGTTCCTGCAAGAACATGCCTAGTACATCTGCACTATGACTGGACATTTTGACCGTGGCTGACTCGTGTTATGATCAATAGAAGTAAAAGTCATTTTGATACATGTGTGGTCATGGTCAGTGGCACATGCCAACTTTGTCAAGGCACTGCATACAATAGCCACACCAAGCCACCAGTATTCTACCTTGTTTTTACATGCAAGATCATGCCTAGTAAGTCTGCATTGTGATCGGACACTCTGACCGTGGCTGACTCGTGTTATGATTCATAGCCGTTTAAGGTATTTGGTAAACTTTGTGGTCATTGTCAGTGGCACATGCCAACTTTGTCAAGGCATTGCGCACAATAGCCACACCGAGCCACCAGTATTCTACCTTGTTTACACCTGCAAGGTCTTTTCAAGTATATCTGCACTGTGATTGGACACTCTGACCGTGGCTGACTCGTGTTATGATCAACAGAAGTAAAAGTCACTTGGATACATTTGTGGTCATGGTCAGTGGCACATGCCAACTTTGTCAAGGCATTGCGCACAATAGCCACAGAAAGCCACCAGTATTCTATCCTGTGTGTACCGACAAGGTCATGCCCAGTATATGTGCACTCTGATTGGAGAATCTGACCGTGTCTGACTTTTGTAATGAATCATATCCGTTGAAGGTACTTGGTAAAATTCGTGGTCATGGTCAGTGGCACATGCCGACTTTGTCAACGCATTGCGTACAATAGCCGTGCCAAGCCACCGGTTGTTTACCTTGTCTATACCTTCAAGGTCATGCCTTGTACATCTGCACTGTGATTGGGCACTCTGACTGTGGCTGACTCAAGTTACAACTGGTAGACGTAAAAGTCACTTGGATACATTTGTGGTCATGCTTAGTGGCACATGCCAACTTTGTCAAGGCATTGCGCACAATAGCCACACCGAGCCAACAGTATTCTACCTTTTTTATACCTGCAAGGTCATGCCCATTATATCTGCACTGTGATTGGACACTCTGACCGTGACGGACTCGTGTTATGATTCATAGCCGTTTAAGGTACTTGGTGAACTGTGTGGTCATGGTCAGTGGCACTTGCCAACTTCGTCAAGGCATCGCGCACAATAGCCACACCGAGCCACCAGTATTCTATCCTTTTATACATGTAAGGTCATGCCCAGTATATCTGCACTGTGATTAGACACTCTGACCGTGGCTGACTCATGTAGTTCAATAGAAGTAAAAGTCACTTGGATACATTTGTGGTCATGGTCAGTGGCACATGCCAACCTACTGAAGGCATTGCGCACAATAGCCACACCGAGCCACCAGTATTCCACCTTGTTTATACCTGCAAGATTATGCCTAGTACATCTGCACTCTGATTGGACAGTCTGTCCGTGGCTGACTCCTGCTATGATCAATAGAAGTAAAAGTCACTTGGATACATTTGTGGTCATGGCCAGTGGCACATGCCACCTTTGTCAAGGCATTACGCACAGTAGCCACAGCGAGCCACCCTTATTCTACCTTGTTTATACCTGTAAGATGATGCCCAGTATATCTGCACTGTGATAAGACACTCTGACTGTGGCTGACTCGTGTTATGATCAATAGAAGTGACAGTCACTTGGATACATTTGTGGTCATGGTCAGTGGCACATGCCAACTTTGTAAAGGCATTGCGCACATCAGGCACACCGAGCCACCAGTATTCTACCTTGTTTGCACCTGCAAGATCATGCCTAGCACATCTGCAGTGTGATTGGACACTCTGACCGTGGCTGACTTGTGTTGTGATCAATATAAGTAAACGTCACTTGGATACATTTGTGGTCATGGTCAGTGGCACATGCCAACTTTGTCAAGGCATTGCGCACAATAGCCGTGCCAAGCCACCGGTTTTTTGCCTTATTATATCTGCAAGGTCATGCATATAAGATGTGCACTATGATTGGGTACTCTGACTGTGGCTGACTCATGTTACGATTCGTAGAAGTTCAAGTCACTTGGTAAACTTTGTGGTCATGGTCAGTGACACATGCCAAATTTGTCAAGGCATTGCGCACAATAGCCGTACCAAGACACCGGTGTTTTACCTTGTTTGTACCTGAAAGGTCATGCATATTATATGTGCACTGTGATTGGGCACTCTGATCATGGTTGACTCGTGTTACGATCAATAGAAGTAACTGTCACTTGGATGCATTTGTGGTCATGGTCGGAGGCACATGCTAAATTTGATAAGGCATTGCGCAGAATAGCCACACCGAGCCACCAGCATTCTACCTTGTTTATACGTGCAAGGTCATGCCCAGCATATCTGCACTGTGATTGGACACTCTGAATGTGGCTGACTCGTGTTATGATTCATATCCATTTAAGGTAATTGGTGACCTTTGTGGTCATGGTCAGTGGCACATGCCAACTTTGTCAAGGCATGGGGTACAATAGCCGTGCCAAGTTATCGGTTTTTTACCTTGTTTATAGCTACAAGGTCATGCATGTTACATGTGCACTGTGATTGGGCACTCAGACTGTGGCTGACTCGTGTTACAATTCGTAGAAGTTAAAGTCACATGGTACACTTTGTGGTCATGGTCAGTGGCACATGCCAACTTTGTCAAGGCATTGCACACAATAGTCACACCGAGCCACCAGTAATCTACCTTGTTTGCACCTGCAAGATCATGCCTAGTACATCTGCACTGTGATTGGACACTCTGACCGTGGC
>SZWC01013012.1:3276-13284 GCA_023375785.1 Penium margaritaceum
GTGCATCCGTAGGATCAGACGGCGCTCCGTTTGGACGCTTGTGCGCAGAATTATGGCCAAAACAGTGGTTTTGGGACGGTTCAGGTTTGACAGGCACCGCCGTGTGCGCCACCCGCCGTGAGCCACGGCGGCTATTTATGTTGTGGACCTGTCATTTGTTATTTCTCTCTGCATTAACTTCAGTTGAAGCTTGAGATACAAGTGCACGTGTCTCTCCCTACCCTTGCTGTCTCTTGCATGACCTGTGTGTCAACCAGCCAGACCCGTGCTGTCAGGCTAGCAAGCAGAAAGGCTAGGAAGCTTCCTGGAATCTTCTCAAAAAGGCGATGGAAGAAAATCATTATTGGAAGACCGGTAATTTTTCTGACGTGTCCATCAATGATAAGGCAAAGATTCTGGCGCACGTAAGAATTAGACAGCCGGACTGCAAATCCACTGTTTTTTTGTGGACAACAAACTGGACATCAGGAAATACGCCAAGGGACGCTAATCACGGGAAAACGAACATAACGGATGGGACCCAGTCCCTACGGTCATCACAATTCAATGTTTTGTCTTCATCTATCTCGTTCCTCCCTGGCCTCGCCTTGTCCTGTTTGACGGAACTGGTCGTCTTGGCAAACTCTTGACACTCGTGAACCTGGCTTCAAACAAGGTCAAAATGCAATTGAAAGAAAATAAATTCAACCACAAGTATAGAATAAGTTAAATGAATTAAACTATGCCTGTATGTACGCCATCTTATGTTACATAACATAAGGAAACATACAAGATTCATCATAAATTTTCAAAGATCAATTTTTTATGAAATTCATAGTAGACGTGTGAAACTAGCACATTTACAATTCAAGAACACACTAATATCATTTAAATGCATTAATCATTAGATCAAACCATACGTACAAAAACGGAGAAGTTCTTTTTAGGTTCTTCTTCAAGTCGTTGATTTCTTCTTAGTAACAATACTTTACGGGCTGGCCTATTTTTTAGCTTTTGCATTCACCCAAATTGGGGTACATTTGAATCAAATCAGAGATTGTCCATGTACAGTGTCTTCAAATAATGAGGTTTCGGATTCGCCCACTTGCAACCTTAGGTGCGGAAAATCCAATACCATGGTCACTCCGAACTTCATCTGTTCAAACTGAAGACTTCGAACAATGAAGCCGACACTCCCGTTCAACCATCTGGTTACACTGGTGTGACTAGTTCCTGGCCCGTGCGGCCCATGACCGAAGCAACGCATTTATCACTTTTTGTAAACGGAGCTTGGTCGAAGTACAACTGATGCACACGCTTCAATTCCACTGTCCACTGTCCATACATACTGTAAATTGTACCCAATGATCGTGGTGTTATGTGTGTTCAAATTCAATTGAATGGAAAATGTTTCTGCAAATTAATGTGGAAGAAATCCATCATAGCGTGAAGTGATTTAGGAAGAGTTAGCCCAAACCATACACAAGTTTTAAGAGCACACATGGGCGGAAAAAAAAAAAGTTGGAACAAATGGGGGTGACAGTACAGCAGTGCATTTACAACCTGTTTTAGCCTTCATGGACAAGATACAATGGCAAACTTCCATTATGTGGTCCCGATTGCGGGCGATTGTTTAGTCCCTCTTAAATGGATGTCAATATGAATACATTTGCTCGGTTACTATGTAGCCTTATGCACGCTTCGTGTGCAACACCTTCCTCTTGTTTTACTTTTGTTTTTTGTTTTTTAACCCTTGGCCGTGATTGACTGCGGCGAAGGGGGAGGCTTCGTGAGCACGAAAGAAGCCCGGGAGTTGAACCCGGCCCCCCAAGTCTGGGAATTAGGGTGGAGGGTAAATCTCGGGGTGTTCCCAGCACAAAGTGAAGGTGGAGCTGAGGGATAGGAGATTGTCTTTGATGTTGAGGAGATGAGAAATGAGGGCCAAGGCAAAGTCGTCTTCAATAGCTTTGACTTTTGCACGTAGTCAGATTCAGTTTTTCCGAGAGACTAGGGACTAATGAGCCATGTATCTCTTTGGAAGGTTGGCACGAAGATGACAATAATTTTAGCCGAGGGGGAGGGGGGGTTGTGTCTTCCGAACGTTCTCGCCATATGAGATGAAATAGGGTAGCGCGGAAGATGAACCAGGCAGCGTTGAAAACTACAGAGTTTTGTATTTTCGGTCCATTGTTGTCACTAATTGAGATCGTGACGCCAATGAAAGCCCTGGAGTTTGAACTGGAACGCCAAGGGTAGCATTCAGGTGGGAAGCGATAAATTGTTTTTGATCTCAAAATAAGGTCAAGAGAATCGTTATGACGTTCTCTATGCCCCGGGTTGCAACAGCATGTGGAAAGGAGAGTCGGATATGGGCTTCCTTTCCTCCTAAACCAAGTTGGTGCATAATCCTTGGGAAACATCTACGTGCTCATACAATTAGTTATTTCAAAACTTGTTGCATAAATGCATGAATACACAACATCACGAATCCCTCATGAAAAGATACAAAGCGTAGCTTAGGTCCATGAGAAATGTCCAATGTCTCCAGTATGACCCTAATTTTGAACCTTTTTCTCAATATCACGGTTCACGTAAGAAATAATTTAGTGTTCGAGGCCAAAGATAAGCGATACAAAAGCTTTTGACTACTAATAGGCCAACAATTTTGCCCCTTGCACTTGCTCTATTCTTTGGAAGAGGGCAAACAGGATAAAACTCCGAGAACAATGACCTGTTTATTGGTCAATAATCCACAAATAATGGTACATGTGTAATGAATTTTCCTTAAGAACGAAGTGTGAAAGAGGCCAGTACGAGAAACATAAAGGATATTGATTGTTGTGAACCATGAATTCCACCAAACACATCACTTCTATGATAACAAAAAAGGATGTTTATGGTTCCGTGTTTTGTGTAATTGATATTGAAAAAAAGATGCCTTTGAAAAGTAACCTAGTCCCCCCACATGCAAGACATGCCTAAAGGTGTAGGAAGGATCGTTCGTAATCCTGGGCTTAATACACAACGTACCCGGTGAATTGAGATTTAATGAAGATATACCCTGAGATTCGACAAGTGGCATAACATATATAACACTTAAAGAGCCTTTGCAATCAGTTACCATCAAAGCAAGCCCTCTCATAAGTTGCCATGAATCATGTGGTGTCCTCGTAACATTGTTCACCAGGTTCATATTTTGAGACCTCCAAGACTACTCAGGAACGTGCTCCAGCTGTTGTGATACGATTCATTGATGTATAGCTCAGTGTGAACACATGGCCATGTCCATGCATGTGTAGATCCTTGATGCATACCCTCCTTGTACCGGGGTGTTGCCATGATTCACCTATCGGCACATTCATGACAGATGCCAAAGCGTGCCGGGGGCATTCTGTGAGCACTTCATTATTTTACTTCAACCTGGAAAGAATTTTTGGTGGACTAGCTATGGGCGTTTTTTCATGTTTTTGCATTGTGTTTCCAGCGACCGGCATCGGATTGTAGCATGTAAGCAGTCATTTGGCTTGATATTCTACATTCTCACTGCCATACCCTAATGCATTTGAATGTGTATGCCCTGGGTCACGGCCAAAAAAATGGATTTAGATTGGTTAAGGGCACATCGACCTATTTTGTCACACAATCAAACTAGCGCCCGCAGCATTTTTTCATACTCTGTGATTTTCAGATGCCCTTTCTCTCTGCACATTAAATCTCATGAAGATCATGAGGCCATTCATGTATGTCCCCGTAAGACCCTAGGAAACTGTCACTACATTCACACATTAAATCTCATGAACTGCATGGGGACGCTGGGGTCTTCTGCGTAAATTCACATGGTGTTCAAGCAATGAGGCATCACTCGCAGAGTTGCAATGAGTGATGCAAGTGCACCAGCACTGACACTAAGAGTCACTAACGTTGTGATTATGAGAGGATTCCCAATGCAGCATTTTGTGATAGTAGCATTTGTACTAGTAGTAGCAATAATAGAATAAGCAATCACAAAAACTGTAGTAGGAATAGCAATAGAAAGAGTGCTAACGGCTGTAGCAACCGTGGCCACAGCACCAGTTGCAGTAGCAGAAATTGTAGGACCAATAGCTGTGTTATAGGCAATGATGCAGGTGCGGCCGGCAACGCAGTTGCCAAGGCTAGTGAGGTGGACCAGGCTGGCGACGTTGACAATGGAGCCGAGAAGGACTGGCACGAGCCTGTAGGGCCCGGCGACGACCGGCCACGACGGATTAGGGCCGTCGCCAACCACCAAGGCTGGGAAGGCCGGCAAGGACCCGTAGGCCTCACCAACAAGGTCAGCGGAGGCCATTGAGGGTGGGGACGCCCGACAAAAGCTGGCTGACGAAGGACATAGAGGGCGGCAACATCCGAAGATAGCTGGCAAAGGCCATGGTGGGTGGAGAGAGCGGACGATCACCAGTGGGAGCCAAGACAAGCAGGCACAGCTAGCAGGGCCGGCGCAGGTGGGCCGGCGACATTGGCGAGGCTGGTGAGAGCGGCCACAGGCATTGGCCAATGTGGTGGGAGCTGATGCAGGTTGAAACCACCGTCAACCAAAAGCCTTCGTTGATGTCAGTATGAATAGTGCACTGACATGACTTGTCACAGCTATAGCAATTTTTTTTTGTGATGATAGCTGTTGTAGAAAAAGCTTCTAACAATAGCAGTACATACATTTATAGCTGTAGCAGTAGCAGTTAAAACAGCAACAATAGCAACAATAGCAGTGGCAATATGAAAAACAAAAGTAGGAGTATCAGCCGCATCAACAGCTGCAATGCTATTTATGGCGCCCACCTTTGACAGGAGGAACGAGCCAGATGATCCAAACGGCTCCCTGACATAGGAGATGATGAGCCAATGCTCACAAGTGATTACCAAAGTCTAGAGGAAGCAGGACGAGATATGACCTGAGCAATAGTGACAAAGGGACATCTTTTACAAGATCAAGCAGTTGTTGTTGATGTCCTTGGATGTGTCTCAATAGCTGACACATGCAGGTGGTTTTGTCATACTAGTGGCCGATGAGTAGTCCATCTTGCATGTCTCGGTCACAAAAAACAATCTCTCGAGTACAATTTCCACGCCTTTGAAGACCGGATTGAGAAGGCGGGTGGTCCCCCTGCAGATCCACAATCACATGAGGAACATGATCTTGAGGAGCATCTTAGCCAATTATGTCTAGGCTCAATTATGCCAATTATGTCTACTGTCCATCACCAAAAGGAAGACAGGGAGTATCACCCCGATGTGCCAGTGGTCTTTGAGGTGGATGACGAGCCTCTTATAGAGAGGCGTAACCCTCCACAGCAACCTACCCTCACCTCCACCTACTCTAGAGCCTAAGGTCGCTCTTCCCATTGAGCAGCGATCAAAGGACTTCAAGACACCGCTCCCAATATGTGAGTGATACAGGCTTCAATTCCTAGGAGGTGTTAATCATGGTGTGCGTAGGAGGGAATCTGACCTTCCAACCAGAGCCAATAACAGACGTCCGATTCCTGTCAGATCCACGTAGTGGCGGAGGCAATGCAAGGCTTGCTCTATGTCATTCATGAACTGATGCATGTCACAATTCCGGCCCTTCTTGTGCAGAACCAGGATAGAACCCTCACTGTGGGTGGGAGGTATTGATGACGCTGTTTTCTGCCTAGATGCATGTGACAAGGACGTGCCACCTGTTGAAATAGCATGCACCTTGTCCACTGCCTAGCTGGCTAGCTACACATACAGACAAGGCATGCACTGCTCTACGGAGTACGTCCTCTTGGTCTGTTTTGATATGGGCCAGGAATGCACTGCCAATAATGGGTATGTGCGCTATGGCTCATCATAGGAACCATACCTTTTTGGCCTTGTTGAATAGGCACCGGAGTCTCAAACGAGAGGTCGCGGGTTCACACCCCGCGATGGCCACAATTTTCTTTGTGGCCCAAACTGGGACAGGAAGCTTCTAGGAAGCTTACTAGAGATTGCCTTGAGGATGACACTTGGCGGTCTAAGGACGCGCCAACTAGGACTGTTGGTTGAGGTTGGCTCCAATGGAGCCACTACAAGCAGGAGCTTTAGCAGAGCTCTGCAAGTATAAAAGCTTGTATCTTACATGCATCCATTTAGAGTTCTTTCCTTTGAGACTCCTCACGGAGTGTCCAACCAAAGGTAGACACTAAAGACCAACATGCGGACTTCGTGAGGTTGCAAACCAAACAAACCTAAAGTGTGGATCCCTCGTTTGAGGGTGATATGTTATCTTGGTTGCAATACCAAGAGCGGTTGGCAGCCTCCCATGTCGGGACCCGTTTTCTAGACCTTTGCTATCCGGCGCATTGACGAAGGGTTATGGGCCAACACTTTTGGTTCTAAGGCACGCTTCCAAGACCAAGTGGCACGTGGTCTTGCAGGGCACATAGGTACAAATGGGACACGAACATCGGACGGCTCCATCTGCTCCATCGGCTCCATCGGCTTCTTCAGGTAGGGTGCGCACGTGGCAGACTANGAGTGTCCAACCAAAGGTAGACACTAAAGACCAACATGCGGACTTCGTGAGGTTGCAATTAAACAAACCTAAAGTGTGGATCCCTCGTTTGAGGGTGATATGTTATCTTGGTTGCAATACCAAGAGCGGTTGGCAGCCTCCCATGTCGGGACCCGTTTTCTAGACCTTTGCTATCCGGCGCATTGACGAAGGGTTATGGGCCAACACTTTTGGTTCTAAGGCACACTTCCAAGACCAAGTGGCACGTGGTCTTGCAGGGCGCACAGGTACAACAGGGACACGAACATCGGACGGCTCCATCTGCTCCATCGGCTCCATCGCCTTCTTCAGGTAGGGTGCGCACGTGGCAGACTAGGGGACAAGGAACAGCACTGTCCATGTTGGAGAAGACCCTCGAGCCCCAACAGGATGAAGCTGTACCCCTTTTTAGAAGGTGGTACGACCCCGAGTCCGTTCTCTCACAACGGCACCATTGCCTTAGGAAATCATCGGCGGGAGGGGTATGCCATGGAACCAACTCCACCTTTGACAACATTTGCACTTAGGAGCCTTGTAAGCCTCATCAGCCTCAACGAAGCAGAGTAGCAGCAAAACAAAGAAGACAAGCAACCGCAAGAAATGGCGGATCCGACTCAAGCCCGCCTTGAGGCGGGTATGACCAAATTCACGGGGACAGCTTTTCCCTTGCAGAAATGGCAGTTTGAGGTTGTCATGAACGTGCGTGGCTACCTCGACATCCAAAAAGGGACCGAGACAGCACCCACCAATGTGACGTTGCCGAAGCATACGACTGACCTTGCAGCATGGAGGATGAGAAACAACGTGGCTCTTGCCATTCTTGTGACATCCATCAATGAGACTCAATACTCCTACATGACAGGATACACGTTGGCTGTCGAGGCCTATGCAAAGCTCTCACGCGTGCATCAATCAAATGCCCTAGCAAACCGACTCTTCATCTTCCAAAGGTTGATGTCGATGGGGTTGAGTGAAGGAGAATTGATACCCACATTTTTGCAGTCGTTCGACAACGTGCTGCAAGAGGTCCAGCAAATGGAATGGAATCTCGACTCCAACATGCGTGCCATGATCCTTCTAATGTCGCTGCTGGAAAGCTAGGGGTCCATGATCACCGTATTTAACGGTTGGAAGGAGGCAGATCTTACGTATGAGGCTATCACTACATCCTCCTGGTCGCAAAGCAGAGAGTGTAGATCCTCAAGCACAGGGGCTGGCCCTACTGTTGGTGTATTAGCTACTACTCGAGTTGCGTCCTCCATGACGGTTGCACCTTTATAAAGAGTTGTGGCTGTGGCATCAGCCATAGCGGACGTGCTGGGAACCTTGACGTCTCCTACCTCTCCGGGTGCCCCCCCAACTGCAATTGCTGATGCTGCGGCTGAGGGAGAGTCTTTCCTTGGAGGGGTCGTACAGGCTGCTGCAAGAGAGATGATCATCACAATGTGTGCACCGACAAGGGCATCCACTATCGGTGTCCCGTTTATAGCAGCGACTGCTACTGTTGCTATTGTCATTGCGTTGGTGCCTGCCGACATGCCCACTGCCTGGACGTCTGCTCCACATGTGTTGGCTATCACCGCCTCTGATACTGCTACCCCAACCACTGCTGCTGCCACACCTATCTTTGTGGTTGTGGTTTCTAATACGTCAACGCTCAGTCAAAATGAGATTGCTAGGAAGATTCCTAGCATGCTTGCCACTGACTAGGCGTCAGCGCTCAGTCAGCTCGCGGCGTCAACATAGGTTGGACGCCTAACGGCAAGGGTTTGGCTAGGCGACAAAAACAGAGTGTCAAATGTGATTCCATAAATAAAAACATGCAGAGAGAGTTACAACAGTAAGCAACAGCTAGCTAAATATCTGTGAGCTGTGGTGCATAGCCATGGGTGCGTTTTGCTGTGCACCAAGCGCAACTTGCGCTAAACTAGGCAAACTGCCAGAATGGCCCAACCGAGGCTAAACACCGGCCCGGTCATAGCTTCCTACATAGGTGTCAGAACCACGCGTCGTTTGAACAAAAAACAACAGTATGACGAGCAGGACACGTCCCTAATGTGACAGGCAGGTCTCCTTGTGACCCGGAAACATGTCTCCGGGTGCCCGGGTCTCAACCGACGAGCAAGGTACACAACTATGCACCGGGCAACACATCACGAGCACACACTGGTTCAAGGCTCCGGGTCTCCACGTCACACCTGTACAACCCACCACGTTCGCGAGTCTCAACTAGATCCACCTCAGGTCTCCTCGTGACCCCTGAACATGTCTCCGGGTGCCCGGGTCTTGACCACCAAAAAAACTCTAGCAGCTACACACCCATAAACATGGATCTTGGAATATATTGAGAGCATCATATGGGGAATGTCATAGGTGATGATGCAGTCTCGGGATCTCTAAAAGACCTCTGGTGCCACAATCTCTATGTCGAGCGGTGTCGACTTAAAGCCCACACAACAACAGTTCAACGCCGAGAATTCTCCACCATCTGGGAGGAAACACGACAGACACTTGCTAAAACACAAGCAACGATGAAGCAAACACCTGATGGACATCGCAGCGATGACGTTTTTGTCATCGGCGACAAAGTCCTCAGCTCGGCCAATATCAAACTCCTCGAAGCCAGCTTTTCAAATCTCAAACCATGATGGTTGGGACCGTTTGAGATTGAGCGCATGCAAACCCCCGTGGTTGTACGACCCAAACTCCCCGAAACCATGAAATTTCATTTGGTGTTCCATATCATTCTAATCAAGCACTATCAAGACCCTAGAGAGAGCTTAAAAACCTGACTCAGCAGGTTAGGGCAACAACGTTGTTGATACAGTGTGTGGGAACCCACGCTCGTTGCTTTAGTTGTCCCCTCAGTTTGGTGCACCAGAGTCTAAGTTTGAGATCTCTGGTGTTGTTACTTAGAAACGCGTGCGCCATAGTTCGCGCCAGACAACAGCTAAACACTGGAAATGACTGATTAGGAAGTGAGAATGAGCAAAAAAGGGAGAGCCCTCCAAGTTCTAGCTCACCTCCAGCTCTGTAGAGCTTGTTACTCAGTTTCTAAGCCAATAAAAACAAGGACCTATTTTCTAGCAGGCAGGGATTTCTCAGTGAGCCTTGCTAGACAGCCGACAGCCCAAAACCGGGGCATTGTCTGTTTTGCCTAAAAACAAGATCATACCATAAAACACACGCTGCAAACACAGTTGTGCAATCAGAATCACCTAGAACAATAGCACCAATGAATTACTGCCGCCTAGACCCAGGTGGTGTTTACGCTAGTTCCCGGTCCCAATAGTGCCTGAATAAGGTGAAACTTGGACCCAAAGCAGAACATAATATTGCAGATGCAATAGCGCAGTCACACCCAACACTAGATGTGTGCAGACAGAATATGCAGGGACAGTGACTGCCGACAGCACGAATGCTGAGGGGATCTGTCGATGGGGCTGAGTACATTGGAGGGAGGAGGCTCCAGCAAAATGCGTGTAGGCCTCAGC
>SZWC01013012.1:13841-61417 GCA_023375785.1 Penium margaritaceum
AGAGAGAGAGAGAGAGAGAGAGAGAGAGAGAGGGAGAGAGAGAGAGAGAGAGAGAGAGAGAGAGAGATAGATAGAGAGAGAGAGAGAGAGAGAGACTGAGAGAGAGAAGACCTCACGGACGCACATCGACTGCACACATTGCCTTCTTGAATGAGTCACGCTTCAGTGCCTTGGTTAAGAAGTCAGCCAACTGTCGTGCCGTCTCAACCTACACACTGCTGATGCTGCCGTCATGCAACAATGAATGTACATAGTGATACTCGACATTGCTTTGTGTGAATGTGATGCATGCTGTCATTGTCAGCAATGGCCATGGCACTCTCATTGTCATAATGTAACATGATAAACAGAACTGACTGACACAACTTGGACAACAGGCGACGCAGCCACACGCTCTCACATGTGCCAGAACCAAGGGTCACATACTCACCCTCAACAGTGCTACGTGTAGTGCAACCTTGATTACCGCTGCGCCAGAGGACAGCCGTGCCGCCAACAAGAGAGTTCTAGCCAGTACAAATCTTACCGTCCGGACTACCAGCCAAGTCACTGTCAGAGTAGCCCACCGCAACAACGAACGGCTCTTGGCAGAACATGAGATCTCACCATAAGGTCGAGACTGTTAGCTACTGAGCTAACACCTCTGGCAAAGAAGACGCAAAACCAAAAGGCTCACAAAGGTTTTTAGGCCTTCTTCCTTTGTTGACATGTGTCCTGCACCCCAAACTTAATTAGGCATACACTTCACCTTCAAGAGTACTAACGCCTTAGCATTACATCTCAAGAAGAGCTCAAGTTGTCAATACACAAGATAGCATCAAGCAAGGGTTTTATTGATCAGCATGGAAGACAAGCTCTTTCATAGTTGTCTGCCCAGTCCTAGAACTCCAAAGCACATTCTTGGGAAGTGGCCTGAACCAGCCACATCACCAATAGACTCGCACTATGGGCTTGGCACATAAGCATCCTAGTGTCAAGGTGATAGACCAACCATGTAGCATCCAAGAAGCTATGGACTTTCTTTCTTGGAAGCTTCCATAGCAAACAAGATGTGCATGGGGCCACGATCGAGCTCATGACCTCTAGCTTGGCCAAATCAACAAATTGGCCAAGGTAACCACTCACCCACATTGCGTACTCATAGGTCATATCTCACATGAGACAGAGCATAGTTAAGTCACATCATAGCGGATCCAGGGGTCATACCTCCACAAGGGGCAGAGCATTCCTGATCCATCCTAAAACACTGAACAAGGGGGCAAAAACTATCAACAAATCTCTCCCTTGCATCTTGCCTCAGTGAGCATCATTACTCATCATCGCTTGCATTGACCATACGGATACCTTGCCTGCCCGCCTGGTGGAGATCCTTCTCGAGTGGCTTTGTAAGCATGTCAGCCTGGTTCAACTTGGTACCGACATACTCAAGCTCCACTGTCTGCTTGTAGACCAAGTCTCGAGCATAGTGGTAGCGGATCTCGATGTGCTTTGTGCGCCTGGAGAGGAAGGGGTTCTTGCACATGTCTATCACGCTCATGTTGTCGATCTTGATGACCGTTGCCGTTACCTGTGCTGCCTTCATCTCATAAAGCAAGCTTTGTAGCCACTGCATCTCCTTACATACCTCAGCCAAGGCAGTGTACTCAGCTTCAGCTGTTGACAAAGAGACGCATTCCTGCTTGTGACTTGCCCAACTGACTACACCTCCATTCAGCATGCACACGAAGCCGAAGGTAGATTCCCCAATCAGCATCGGTGTAGCACATGAGGTGGAGTGATGCGGATCCAGCGATGCCTCCAAACTGGAGCCCCACATGCCGCGTCCCCTGAAGGTAGCGCATGATGCGCTTCACGGCCTGCCAGTGAAGTGGACCGGGATTGGCCACAAACCGGCTCACCTGCCCAACAGCATGGGCTATATCTCGTCGGGTGGCAACCATGGCATACATCAGACTGCCCACTGCAGACTGATATGGGATGCCTAGCATGTCAGTTTTCTCCGCTTTGTTGGATGGGGGCATGGAGGTGGAGAGTTTGCACTCCGAGCTCATGGGTGTGCTAGCAGGCTTGCAATCTGCCATGTTGTATCGTTTGAGGATGGAGTTGATGTATTTTGTCTGGTTCAGGCTGATGGTACCTGCTGCTCTCTCGCGCTTGATGGCAATTCCAAGATAGACGTCAAGAGGACCCATGTCCTTCATCTCAAATCTGCTACTCAGCTGCCCTTTGAGATCGTCTAGATGCTGCATTGAATCAGGTCATCAACGTACAAGGCAGCCAACATAGTCCCTTTGTCGCTCTTATGCACGTACATGCTAGGGTCATTCTCGCAATGCATGAAGGACTCCTTTGCCATCAACGTATCCATCTCCTCGTACCAAAGTCTTGGCGCTTGTTTGAGCCCATAGAGCGCCTTCACCAATCTGCACACCTTGTCCTCGGGAGCATCAACCCCTTGTCAACATCCATGAGTACCTCCTTGTCAAGTTTGACGTAAAGGAAGGTTTTCTTGACATCCATCTGGTGGACCTCCATGTTATTGACAGCAGCAATGGCAAGCATCAACCGGATGGAAGCGAACGTCACAACGGGAGCAAAGGTCTCATTGTACTCTGCACTAGGCCTTTAGGAGAACCCCTTTGCTACCACCTGTGCATTGTACTTGTCTATCTTGCCATCCTGTTTCCTTTCACTTTCAGCACCCACTTGGACCCCACAACGTGAGCCCCGACAGGTCTGTCCACCAACACCCATGTCCCATTCTTCTCGATGGAGCTGAGTTCACTGCAAATTGCTTTGTCCCACTCGGCTTTGTCAGGCCGAGTGAGTGCCTTTGCGACGTTGACTCCTCTTGAACCAAGAATGACTAGCTGAAGCCTGTCCATTCACCCCTATCTGCATCGTAATGTTATCGAGGTACTTTGAGGCGTGAACTACTCCTTGAACCTGGTAGCTGGTGCTGTTGATGTGGAGGCTGGAGATCTGGTTCGTTGTTAATGATGGGAGAGGCATCCTCTTCATGTTCCGGAGGATCGGATATGTGCAAATCAGAGTCTAATTCCTCCGAGTCATCTTCATGAGCTCCTCTCCCTGTTGCAACACCCATCCCATGCCATTGTGCTGGTGCTTCATCTCCCTCCTCAAGGAGAGTGAGTCACTCTCCCTATTTTGGAGTGTTCTCAAGTCTGAGAAGCTCTCCCTTACTTGAAGATTTTTTGTGGAAATCCACGTCTTTGCTGCGGATGACCTTCTTGGCTCCTTGGTCCCACATTTGTGGGCGGTGTCATAGCTGATGAAAACACACTTTCGTGCTTTTGCATCAAGCTTGCCAGGGCCCTCACCGGCCTGGACCTTGGCAAAGCCGATGCAACCAAACACCTTGAGGTGGGAGGCATCCGGCTTCTTGCCTGACCATGCTTCTTGAGGCGTCTTTAGCTGTTGTGTCTGCTTCCTCTTGCCTCTCCTTTGTAGAGCTGCTGTAGGTGTGAGGTTCACAAGATAGGTAGTCGTACGTGATGCTTCTAACCAGAATCTTGGAGGCAGCTTGGAGTCAAAGAGCATGCACCTTGTCATGCCCAGGAGGGTCTAGTTCACCCTCTCTGCTATGTCGTTGCTTTGAGGTGAGTAGGGGGTAGTTTTCTAGTGTTCAATGCCGTGCATCTTGAGCCACTCCCACCAGGCTTTGTACTCTCCCCCATTGTCTGTCCTGAATGCTTCCACCTTCTTTCCACTCTGTCACTCAACCGTAGCAACAATGGCCTGCAGATTCTCCTTCACCTCACTTTTCTTTTTTAGAAAGTATATCCAGACTTTGCAGCTATTATTGTCGATGCATTTGAGGAAATATCTGCTGCCTCCATTTGACGGTATGCAAAAGGGACCACACACGTCAGAGTGCATGAGATCAAGAGGTGCGAGAGCACGTGTGCCATTCCGCTTGAAGGATTTCCTTGTTGCCTTGCCTTGAAAGCATGGCTCACACATGATCCCGGCTCCCTCCGCCTCATCACCTAGCTCCATCCCACGCACTAGCTCCTGCTTTCCCATGAGCTCCAATAAGCGATGAGCCACGTGCCCAAAGCGCTTGTGCCACAAGTTCTCAGAGGATGTGCGCAGGCTAGAAAGAACACCCCCGGTGGTTGCATTTGCTTACGGTTTTGTTTCCAAATGATCTCCTGCCAGTGCTTCCGCTGTTCCAACATGTCCTTCCTCATCAAAGTCTGCATCGATGCTCTCATTGTCATCACTCCCAACCAAAGACTCAGCCGTTGATGTTGTCGTTTCGGTCTACAAGACGTAGAGTCCATCAACTTTAGGAACCTGTGCGATAACCTTCTTGGTAGAATAGGAGATATTGATGTCCTTCGTATGGACTATCACCGTTTCCTTCTTTGTGAAGACCACTGTCATACCATGGTCAGTTATCTTAGAGACGGAGAGCAGGTTGGCTGTGAAGGAGGGCAAGTAGACCACCCCCTCTAGCTTGAGTTCGGATTCTCCACTATTGACACCCACTGTGACCAACTTGTCACCAATCCCCTCAGCTGCCTCAACCTTGCCGTTGGAGACTCTGAAGTTCTTGTTGCACGGAGCAAGAGAGATGAAGTCTCTCTTCTCATAAGTGGTGTGCTCGTTTATTCCCGAGTCAAGGCCGTAGGCTCCTACCCTTAGTATCGCCCTCCCTTTGTTGGAGGCACACTCAGCCATCAAGCTTGTGGCATCCTTCCCACCATTTCCCCCTCAATATTCATCCCCGTCTCCTCCCTCTCTCTTGGCTTCATGGTGCTCTCGAGCCCAGTGTCTAGCATTGCCACAGTTATGACAGTTTCCTGGGCGCTTTGCACCCCTTCCACTGTTTCTAGTGATGTTGTTTCCCTTGTACCCAGAGGAGGAGGTATTTCGGAAGGTGCCGCTTCTCCGTGAGGCAAACACAGCCATGTTTGCTTCACTGCTGCTATGACGCACGGCTTCATTCTGCACATACTCAAAGATGGTGGTGTAGGAAACTAGATCTTCAGTCCACCCTCCAATCACCGTTATCATGGGGCCCCAGCTTTCTGGCAGCGTCATCAGAAAAATCATGGCCTGCATATCGGATTTCAGGTCCCACCCCATGCTGGTGGCTTGTTGCAAGAGCGTCTCAAACTTCTGCATGAAGGCAAAGACATCCTCCCCTTCACCAAGCCTCATGCTAATAAGGTTTTATAGAATGAAGAGATGGTTGGCAAGTGAGGAGCACTGAAAAACCTTGCCAAGTTTGGCGTATGCCACGGCTGTCACTGTACAATTGCTAATGTGTGAAAGGACTAAGGGTTGTATGGAGGACACAAGAATGGTGAGAGCCTTCTTGTTGAGCTTGACCCATGCCACAAGGTTAGCACCCTCCTCCTTTGGTGCTGGGATAGTTCCGTCCAAATATTCTAGCAGATCTCTTTCATCCATGATGATCTCAAAGTGCCACTTCCAGAGTGCAAACCCCTCTCCATCAAACTTAAGGATGGGTGAATGATTCCCTGGTTCCCCTGTCCGTGCCATCCCTACAACTACAACTGCTCCAACTATTGTACCTGTTATTGATGTCGATGAACCTGTGTTTGAGGCCGCTGTAGGCTATTGGTGAGAAGAGGAAACTGCTTCCCCTGTTCATGCTGGCCGTTGCAAGCATATGTAGGCTTATGTAGGCCGATATAGGGTGATGTCAGCTCCCCAGGTAGAAAGGAGCAGATGTGTTGCATTCCCCTCGAGCTGATGTTGCCTTGTAAAGAGAGAAGTTGGGTGAGAGTGAATGCGCTCTCACTGCTTGTGACCTTAGTGGTTGCGTGCGTGAAACTTCCCTAACTAGAGGAGTGGGCCAATGACCCCTTGTTAGCTACAGAGCTCACACCTCTGGCAGAGAAGCCACGAAACAAAAAAGCTCACAAAGGTTTTTAGACCTTCTTCCTTTGTTGACATGTGTCATGCACCCCAATCTTAATCAGGCATACACTTCACCTTCAAGAGTACTAACGCCTTAGCATTACATCTCAAGAAGAGCTCAAGTTGTCAATACGCAAGAGAGCATCAAGTAAGGGTTTGATTGATCAGCATGCAAGTCAATTCCATTTATAGTTTTCTGTCCAGTCCTAGAAATCCAAAGCACATTCCTCGGAAGTGGTCTAAACTAGCCGCATCACCAATAGACTCGCACAGTGGGCTTGACACATAAGCATCCTAGTGTCAAGGTGACAGACCAACCACGTAGCGTCCAAGAAGTTACAGACTTTCTTTCTTGGAAGATTCCATAGCAAACAAGATGTGCATGGCGCGAGGATCAGACTCATGACCTCTAGCTTGGTCAAATCAACTAATTGGCCAAGGTAACCACTCACCCATGTTGTATACTCACAGTTCATATCTCACATGAGACAGGGCATAGTTGAGTCACATCAGAGTGGATCCATGGGTCATACCTCCATAAGGGACACAGCATTCCTGATCCGTCCTAATACACTAAACAAGGGGGAAAACCTATCAATAGAGACAACGTAGTGCAGTACTTGGATCTTGGCGTCAAAGTGGAGATGAAGTGGCTCTTGAGTGGACTGGGCAAGGAGGTTGACGGCGAGCGCAATGTCTGGACGCGTCGTTGTTGCCAGGAACTTCAGTGACCCGATGACACTTACATACGTGGCCACTTCTACTGGCTCCTCCACCGTGACTGGATCAGAGCTCTTAAGCTTTTCCTGACCATTGGGCGACAATGGTGAGGATGCTCTTGGCACAAGGGGCAGGTCCTCAGCAAAGCACCCAAACAAGGTCTGGACATAAGCAGCCTGATGGACGTGTAGGAGACCCATGGAGTAATCGTGTTCAAGCTCGATGACTAGAAAGACTCGTGCTAACCCAAGGTCCTTCATCTAGTGGCGGCATGCAGCAAATCCTTGACCCGCTCGATGGCAGCTGCATCTGGCGACGCGATGAGCAGGACGACAACATAGACCAGGACAACTACAAACAATGCGGGTTCGACAGTGCTGCGAAGGAGGCCGGGGCTAAGAATTGTATGACTGATTTCTTGATTCCAGGAGCGCGGTGTTTGCTTCAGGCCATAGAGGGCCTTCTGCAACTTCTAGACCTTGCCAGCACCATTGTCAAAGCCTGGAGGATGCACTATGTAGAGCTCCACGCCTTCTGATGAGCCATGGAGAAAGGCGGTGCTCACATCCATCTGATGCAGCTCCCACCTGTGCTGGGTAACCAGGGATCCGTCTTGCTTCAACTTTCACCGGAGGACCCACTTA
This sequence comes from Penium margaritaceum, assembly GCA_023375785.1. Taxonomy (NCBI): domain Eukaryota; kingdom Viridiplantae; phylum Streptophyta; class Zygnematophyceae; order Desmidiales; family Peniaceae; genus Penium; species Penium margaritaceum. Next base: position 21,122 of record SZWC01013012.1, read on the forward strand.
GTACCGATGGCCTTTCAGCCAGGGGGAATGTCAAAACGCTCGTAGACATGATGTTGCCGAATGGCGGCAAGCTCATTGGCGCATACAACCTACCAGTGTGGGGCCTCCGGAGATGCCCGAGCCTCACGTAGGGTGGTTGGGTCATCTAGTTACTCTGTGGAGCGGACAGTGAGGGCGTTGGCATCTCTTGCCCCAGGTGGCATGCATGTGAGCGTAGCCACAACAACACGTTGGCGCCCCTGATGGAGCAAGGCGTAGTCTAAGGCCGATCCGGGATGCAGGTCACTGGCGACTGGCAATGTGGTTAAGCCAAGCGCCTCAGTGCCAGGGTCCCCACTCACGGTTGTGGGAGTGGGTCTACGCGGAGGCAAGGAGCCTCGTGGGGCGGCAAAGGGTCGTGGTGCAAGAGGGCGCAAGGTGCGGGCCTGAGTGCTTACTGTTGGCCTTGGTTGGAGGCTCCCGCCTGGACCACGTATGTAGCGTGCCGGCAAGGACGGAGCGACCGGCCCGGAGGGGCTGGCGGAAACAGACGGGGCAGCCGGCCCAAAGGGGCTGGAGGACACTGAATGAGCGGCTGACTCAAAGAGGCTACCGGACAAGAACAGGATGGCCAACTCAGAGGGACGACCGGACACGGACGGGGAAGCCGGCCCAGAGGAGCTGGCGGACACGAGCGGGGCAGCCGGACCGGAGGGGCTGGAGGACATAGACGGAGTGGCTGGCTTAGAGAGGCCAGCGGACGTGGACGGGGCGGCTGGCTCAGAAGGGCCATCGGACACAAACGGAGAGGCCGGCTCAGAGAGGCCAGCCGACACAGACTAAGCAGCCAGCTCAAAAGGGCCAGTGGACGCGGATGACGTAGCTGGCTCGGAGGGACAGGCAGACACGGGTGGGACAGCCTGCCCGTGAGGACCGGCGGGCGCAGATGATATGACGGTCGAGAACAACTAGACAAGGATGATCCCACCACTCCCCCACGTGACGGGAGGGACATTGACTTGCCGGAGTAGACAAGGTCACGAGGAAACACGTCCTCAAAGAAGAGAGCAACCCAGGACTCAATGATGCAGCGCTAAGAGGCATCCTAGAAGCACCACACCTTCGACTAGTGCAAGATGCCAACGAAGGTGCAGGGACGGTCGTGGCGCTCAAGCTTGCCTCTTTGTTGTGGGGCAGGCAACCACACAACGGCGACGCAGCCCCAGACAAGAACCGGGCGGAGGTCAGCTCGCACGCCACACCAGTGCTGGTATGGTATGGACGGTCAAGGAAGGGATCCGTGGGGAACCCGGTTCCAGACCCACGTCATGTAGGTCATGGCCTCAAAGTAGAAGCCATCAGAGATTCCAGACTCGACATGCATGGTGCGGATGGCGTCGGCCATGGTGCGGTTCTATTGCCCCGAGACGCCATTCTAGGCTGGCGTGTAAGGCGCCGATGTCTCATGATGGATACCACGGGAAGCAAGGAAGAGTGTGGTCTCCCCTATGAATTCGACTCCGCGATCACAGCAGAAGCAGTAGAGTGGACGACTACACTCATGCTCAATACCCACAAGCCAGTCTTGAATGGTGGCGATGACATTGCTCTTCTGCCAAAGACAGAAAACCCAACGATGTCGAGATTAATTGTCCGTGAGGGTGAGGACATAGCGTCCTTGCTCCCCGACAGACTCTGTCAGAAGGGGACCCATGACATCAGAGTGGACTAGGTCCAACGGGGCGAATGCACAAGAGGAGCACATGTGGTATGTGGACCGGTCCATCTTCCCTTGAGCACCCTCAATGCACTCAATGGGACACGGCAGTGGAATGGAGGCTTGATCAAGGCCTTTGGCTGGCTACGTGCGGAGCATACTGTCGACAGTGGCAGAATGGACGTGATAGACGCGACGGTGCAAGAGACGTGTGTACCGCTGAGAAAGTGTGCTACCGACAAACACGTGGCATGTGTCAGTTGATGGGGAGGGGACAGAGGGAGACGCGGACGGCCACGGCATGTAACACACGTTGCCATGTGCGGTGGCATGCAAGACGACACGACCTGCGGGCACACAACACAATGCAAACACCACGCGAGTACAATACGTCCATGCTCATGCAGTCAAGGGCAGTGACGGAAAGAAGGCTGAGCTCAAGACTAGGAACGAAGAGGACATCGGTCACAAAGACATCCCAAGCGGGACCACAGAAACGAACCACACCGATGCCACGAACGGGTAAGACCTGACCAAAACCTTTCTGAACACTAGAGACATCGGTAACGAGGCCAAGGACACTGAAGGCCTCACGCGAGGCCGTCATGTCATGTGTGGCCCCAAAATCGATGATCAAGGTCTTGGCAGGGTCCTAGACCGATGTCGCCAGGTCGTTAACGGTCACATGGCAGTGAGCGAGGGACGCAGACACGGTGGACAGGGGTGCAAACCAAGACTACCAGTCATCCAGCCAGGCGAAATCACCACAAAGAGGAGCAGGTGGGGAGGGAACGAGAGAGAACGAAACTGACGAAGGGATAGGGCACGACCGCAGCTCGGATTGTCATGCATGGGAGGGCAGGTTGACCAGCGACGACGCAACTCGCACTTCCCTGGGGATGAGGGCAAGGTAGTTCGAGCTGGAGTGCGATGAACTATTCCGACTGACGCTCATGGGTGGAGGGCCCGACGGAGTAGACCGAAGGCGGCGTGACGACATCGGAGGTGAGGAAGGAGGAGGAAGGCACTGGTGACAGAAGAGCGGGTACCGAAGGTTGCGGATGAGCTATCGAAGGGTGAAAGGGAGCGGGCAGTACGGACACAGCCAGAGCAGCGACAGTGATGGCAGTGATGGTGAGGCGGCACTCACGCTGGCGACGCATGGTGGCAATGATGTGCACCTTGTCTTTTGGGAGCGGACACGTGTACTACCCGTATCCTGGCTGGCCACAGTTGTGGTAGACTGAGCTGTCGCCACTTGATCCGCTCGACTGCTTCTCTGGGCTTTTGCCCTTCTTACCCCTACGTTTCTTCTTGCCGGATGATGAGGCTCCAGAGGATGCAGCAACTGTGGGGGCGGCGACAGCCACCGAGGTGATAGCAGGAGAGGCAAGGGCCTCCGTACACTAGATGCGAGAATCATGACCAGCATCCTTGATGCGGAGAAAGAGCTCGTATGCCCAGGGCATGAGGGTGCCTTGGGCAACCATCACGGTGGGGACGTACTGGGTGTAATGTACAAAGATGTTGGCGAACACGTCGGTTGCGCCATGCTTGATGGTGAGGAGCGCGGACAGAGAGGGTGGTGCAACGTCTCCCAAGAGGCGAAGGATGTCCTCCGCCTCCTACCTCTAGGAGGTGACCATCTTGGTCTCCCCCATATGGATGGAGTTGAACTCCCGAAGTAGGCCGTTGGTCTCTGCCTTGCTGGAAAGGCGATGAGGGTGTGTGAGAATGTGCCACATCGCTGCGGGGTCAAAAAGGCTGCCAGTGGAGAATTTGCCAAGGAAGGGCTCAAGAGCAAGACGTGAAGCTGGAGGGGTGATGGGGACAAGGGCACGTAGAGAGCGAAGAGCATCATACACCTGGTCCGCCTGGGTGGAGTTTTAGGGAAAGACATAGTATGGCCACAGGCCCTCACCATACACCCAGATGTAGGAGCTTGGCTCCCAGCTCCGGAACTACTCGCCAACCTACAGCGGCAAGGGCGGGGTTTCAAAGTCCTTTAGCCTACGGCCAGTACCCAGAGCGGGGCCTAGGAATAAAGACACAGTATGCCTTTGGTGCTAGTTATGCTGCTGTGCCAAATACTGTGTAGCAGAGGAAATGGATAGACAAGCATGCCCAAGTGGAAGGAAGGACGGCGAAAGCTGATGCTGCTGCTACTCCTACTACGGCTACTGCTACGGTAGTTGTGTCGGTGGGTGCGATGACGCTAGCTGCTCCATCAACGTTGCCAGCTACTTGTGTATGGCAGCTAGCGGATTTTTCAAACCAACAAGTGTGACGACAGATTCTATAGGGTGTTGGTGCTGCTATAGCTGCTGCTTCCGTTATTGCAAATTTTGCTACTATTGTTGCTTCTGTTGCTATTGTTGCGGCTGCTACAAATGCTGTCGTGGCTGCTATTGCTGCTGCTGTTGCTAAAAGTGGTTGCTACAATGGCTTCTATTGCTGCTGCTAATACAGCAGCTGCTGTTATGGATGCTGCTGCTGCTTCTACTACAGTTGCTAGTGTAGCGGCGGCAACTGCAGCTACTTTTGCTACTGCTGCAACTACTGCAGTTGCTACAGAAAAGGGGGGACCAATGGGTCCTCCTGTGGAGCAGGAGCCCTCCTCACTTTCAGCCATGGTTCCCTCTGTTTTCTTTCTTTTTCTTACTGTGTTGAACTTCTTGGCGATGTCAGCAGCGACATTGGCAGTGAACTCAGCAATACGGCTGACGTCAATATGGTCGTCAAAAAGTGATGTTAGCCAAGAGTGGCTGACGACAGTAGTGGCTGTTGCGCTACTGCTACAATTGCTGCTATGTGAGTTGCTATGTTGTTGCAGCTGTTGTTACTACTGTTACTACTGCTGATTCCAGTAGTGACGTCAGCAATGATGTCAGCGGTGACGTCAGTGCTCGCGGCGTATGTCACTATAGTTGCTCCTTCTGTTGCCACTACTACTGATACTACAGCGCTCCTGTGTGCTGGTGTTGCCGCTCCTTCTACTATTGCTGCTATCGTTGCTACTATTGATATTGCTACTACGGTTGCAACTACTGATATCGCTACTTTTGCTACTGCTACCGCAATGGCCACTAAAGCAGCTACTTCTGTGGCTACTACTGCTATTGCTGCAATCTGTTGGTGCTCTTCCTGCTACTGCGGCTATGGCTGTAACAGCGCTGCTGCACGTTGTTGCTGCTGTGACAGGTATTGCTCCTGGGAATGCTGCCCCAAGCCCTCGGCTGCGGGGTCTGTGAGGGTTCCGCCATTTTTCATTTCCATTTTTTTTTGTTTGTGGTCATTCCTCGCTCATGCTACAACTGCGCACTGCTGCCATAGCCGCTACTGCTACGGCTACTGCCGGCCGTTGCTACCACTGCTACTACTGGCTGCTGCTGCTCATGCCCGCAGTTGCTGCTTCTACTGCCCGCTGCTGGCTACGGCTGCTCGCTACTAGCTGCTACTACTACTACCCGTTGTTGCTGCTATTCCTTGCTGCTCACTGCTCGCTGTTGCTACCAGCTGCGGCTGCTGTCTGCTACTACTGCTACTATTGTTACTTGCTACAGCAGCAGCTGCTTCTTAGATGCATGCTGCTTACTATGTGTTGCTTGTTGCATGCTGCTGTTGATGCTGCTATGAACGCACTGGCAATAGCAGATGTCACTTTCCTAGCAGTGTCATCGTCACGTGCGTCGGCCGGTCATGCCGGTGGCGAGTCCACCACCGCTACCACCGATGTGGGACCAGTGCTGCCAAAAAACGTCCGGTAGCATTTCCCCCTGCATGGGGGGCATTTTGACGATGCCACCAGTTGGGTCAACGCTACCGGAAAAAAATCGGAATTTTTCCCCCTACATGGGCATGTTCTGGGGACCGCCGGCGTTGACTGGACCTATTTGCCCGTGTTCTGTTGCTTGTGTTGCCCTCTAGCTCTAATACAAAGCTTGAAAACCTACGTAGCAGGTGGGGGCACAAGCGGTGTTGATGCAGCGTGCGTGAACCCACCCTCGTTGCTTAAGCTGCCCCCTAAGTCGGAGAGCTCTACTGTTGTTACTACGAAATGCGTGCGCAAGAATTAGCGCTAGACGACAGTAGAAACTGGAAATGACTGATTGGGAAGTGAGAATGAGAAACAATGGGAGACACCTCCAAGTTCTAGCTCCCTCCCAGCTCTATAGAGATTGTTACTCAGTTTCTAACGCGATTAGAAAAATGACCTATTTTCTGGCAGGCAAGGTTTTCTCGGTGAGCCCTGCCAGACAGCCGACTGCCCAAAACCCGGGCGTCATCCGTTTTGCCTGAAAACTGGACCATACCATAATACGCACGCTACAAACGCAGTTGAGCTGTCAGAATCACCTAGACGAATAGCAGCAATGACTTATAGCCACCTAAACCCAGGCAGCGTCTACACTAGTCCCTGGTCCCAATAGTGCCCGAATGATATGAAACTTTAACCCTAAGCAGAACACTACGCTGCAGATTCAACATCATAGTCAGACCCAGCACTGGACACGTGCACATAGCATATGCAGTGACAGTGACTGCCGACGGCACGACCTCCAAGGAGGTCTGCCGATGGCGCTGAGAGAATTGGAGGGAGGAGGCTCCAGCCAAATGCATGTAGGCCTCAGTGTGCGTCGGCTCCACCCGACGACACTCCAGCAGCGTCGCGTCTTGCCGTCAGTCATCTGCATGCCGATGTACAGAAGCTGGGAGGACACAACAGAGTACAATGAGAGATGCGTGAAAACCAATAGAGAGAACTTCCTTGGCGGGGATGCCCCTCCCCCTCCTCCCGTACAAGTGGATGATGATATAGAATACCTCATCAAGGACATCCTTGACTATCGACATTGTGAAAAAAAAACAAAGTATCTTGTCAAGTGGCACGGCTATGACGCCACGCATAACAGTTGGGAACCCTATGACAACCTCCAAGAGGTCGATCACCTCATCGACGGGTCATACCGCTATCACCAAGCCACATGCGTACGCGTGCCAGGACATTGCAACTAAATGTGGGGGAAGTGTCATGTACCAGATGTACACGAGTCCCTAATCTTTTTGCGTGCGTGTTTCTCTTATAACACAAACAACCCATAGCGCGTCGAGACCTCGATTTTCACTTCTACAGTTAAGAGCAATTCGGCCAACTGCCTCGCCCTCAGGTGTGCTGCATTGTGTGGTTTCCACCCGTCCCGCCGACGCTGATTGATTACCCATATACCCCATGTTGGTGGTATAGGGTGGAGGAGAGCGTGATGACACAATGGATGTCCGGAATGTACCGAGACTTCTCCAGCACCTACGGGAGCGCCAACGAGACGTGGTCGATGCGTTCCGGCAGCCCTGTGGGCTTGTTGGGAGCTAGGAGAGTTTTCTCGGTGGATTGAGACATGCGCACCCAGTGGAATGTACCGGTGCTACGAGGAGACCAGATTGTTGTAGCAGGGATTCTGATGTTCAGAAAGCCGTTTGTGATGTTTGGACGCTGATTTTGAGTATTTCTAGCACTGTTTGTACTTTCTCGGTGGTCGAGGCCCTGGCACTTGGAGAGCTATTCCGGTGCCTCGAGGAGACCACCTTTGTTATTCTTGTGGTGTATGTATCATGTTCTCCCCACTGAATTGTTTCGGTTCAGCGAGGGTGACAAGGCCCTGTGCGGCTAACTATTGGCGTCCCTACATAAGCCCGATAGGGGCTCATTCGTTCCCTCTCCTTGTTGTTTCATGTTATGCGTTCCAAACTTAGCCAATTTTTTAGAATTTTGCATTACAATCACACACAGAGCTCATGTTCGTGTTTCGATGGGCCTGCATACCCTGATTGACTTCCAACTTAGTTATCAGAGCAGAGGGGGGCGTGTGAGCAGTAGAAGCAATAGCATTGGGCAAAACACAGAGAGAACGTACCACATGGCGCTATGCCAGCAGCTTCGTGAGGGAGCGCGAAGTGGTTGCACGTGATCGCCAAAAGGGCGGTGTGCAGTGCAGAGCACCAACAACGGCTGATACAACAGTAGTAGTAGTGGCAGCAGACGCAACAGTAGCAGCAGATGCAATAGTAGCAGTAGCAGAGGCAGCTATTGTGCCACACGCCAAGAGGAATGGCGGTATAGTAGCTGCTCACAGCAACGGCAGTAGCGGCGGCAGCAGCAGTAGTAGCGGCGGGAGGCAATATTTGGAGTAGTTGCGCCTGTGGCTGCAGGCGCAGCTACTCCTACACGGCAAGGCAGTTGCTACTGCAGTAGTAGTAGCAATGGCAGCAACTGTGGCGCACAGAAGTAGCAGTAGCAAGGAGCAACAGCAAGCAGCAGCAGTGGCAGCTGCTATGCTGTGTAGCAGTAGCAATAGCGGCAGCGGTAACCGCGACGGCACACAGCAGTAGTAGCAGCGGTGGTAGCAGAAAGCAGTAGCAGTGCACAACAGCAAGCAGCAGCAGCATCGGCGACACACACCAGCAACATCAGCAACGGAAGCAGCAAGCAGCAACGGCAACTGGTGTACAAAGGAGCAACAGCAGCAGCAGAAGGAACAACAGTAGTAGTAACCACAGCAACTGTACCTGCCACTGCATCTGCTATTGCTGAAGCAAGGAGGGCCTCGCAACTCTCCTCTGAGGACCCTCCTCCTCCCCCTCGGAGGGGCCCCCTCGAGCCCCATCGGGGAGGCCCCCTCGGAGGGGGCCTGTCGACCCTGTGAACCCCCTCGGCCTTGTCAGCCCCGTCGCCTGACCGACGGAGGGGACCGACAGCGACAGAGGGGGCCATCCTCCCCCCCCTCTCCATTCGCTCGCACCCATCCACCCCGCTCGCTCATACAAGCAAGCGAGCGAGCGAGCGTGCACGGGAGGGAGGGCCAGCTGGACCTCCCCCCCCCTTTTTTTCTTCCCCTCTCCTTTATTCTCTCAATTTTGCAAATTAGAGGCAATCAAGAACAGGGTGGAAGAGAAGAGAAAAAAAGAAGCAGTTGAGGAAAAACAAAAAAAAACAAAAACGAGGGGGCTGAGGGCGAGAAGAGGGGAGAGCAAAGAAAAGCAAATGGTGGAGGGTGAGGGAAAAGGAAAAAAGGGGGATGAGGGCAACACAAAAAAAGAAAAAAAAAGAAAGAACACATAGGAAAACAAAATTGTACAACTACTTCTATTACAACAGTAGCATCTTTTATAGCAGCAATAGCGGTGGCGGGCGGAGTTGCAACGACTACATAGTGAGGGGCAGTTGCAGCTGCGTTTGCAGTCTCACCTTCCCAGTCGGCAACGAACTGTCGTCGGCGGCGACCTTTTTTTTGAGACGCATCGTGGACCGGCGTCTCACTCTTGGGTTCCGTGGATTGGTCCCCGCACTTCAATCCGTAGGATTGACAGCATATTCGGGTTTGTCCATCTCCGAGGGCTTGTTCTTCTACCTCTTGGAGCAGCAGCCACACTTGTAGCTGCCACACCTTCTGTTCTTGTAGCAGTTTTTGCTCCTTTAGTGACAGCATCACTAGTAGTCGCTACTGGTTAGACTCCCTTTTCCGGACATGCGGTAGTCATGCAGCTCGTCCCATTTGATTACACTTCCTAACCCCAACGCTGTGACCTATAGGGGTGATAGTGTCTCCCAGTGTTATCCTGGCCCGTGGCTTGGTGTTTACTACCGGGAGTAGGTGCCCTCAGTACCTATCCATCGTTTTGCACACGAGATGAGTGCACAGACGTCTGAGGAGGCACCCTACGTATTCGCCTGCTACTACGTTGGTGACGGATGTCATGGTTGGCATCGCTGCTGGACACACCCTCGCTGCTAGCATCCACCTTGGCTTCAGCCTCGTCCGAGCATGCATCCTCCACAGCATGCGGATCTGCTAGCGTTGGTAGATCCCCTAGCTGGACCTTTGGCGACCATGTTCGCCGAGATCCATGGCCTAAGGCAGATGGTGCAGCGGCTTTGTGACCCTGTCGTCACCGAGCGTGAATCTGCTACTAGTCCGTCCACGGCCTCCTTGATCTCATCTCCTTCATCTTCTCCTCATGTCTCATCCAATGGTGTCCCTTCAGCTCCACTTGCCGACCAGTCCCACGTTGCCACCATCCTCTCAATCCTCCACTCACCTGCTACCACGACGCCACCTCGTGATGACATGTCTTCGTATAGTCGTTCAAGTTGTGTGTCCTTGCGGCGTCAACGTCAAAGCTTCGCACGCCGTGCTCGCACCAGCTTTTATGCATCCTCCACCTCCTCGGGTTCGATGACTGCACTTGTTTAGGGAAAGTATTGTCACTGCGCATTGCCTGTTGTGACTGTAGCAACAGGATCCGCACTCGCGCTGTCCCGTGGTACCCGAGTGTCAGGTTAGGCAGATTCAGATGATACGGTGACAGCACATGACGTGGAGTGTGATCCTCATATTGCGTTCATGGTGGAGACTTGCATGCCATCGAATTCTACTTCCACGTCCGGGCTGGGTCCAGATCTTCTACAGCAGCAGGTTTCATTAGGAGGAGCGTAGGCTCGGCGTCCCTGGGCGGTGCCCTTCGCGGCTCTGACCGGTGGCGGCCCGGTGGTGGCATAGGAGTCCCGTACGGATCGGCATGCGTCTATCGGACTTTTGGGGTAGTGTGTGCTGTAGGCTCACACCAGTCCGGTGGAGGTTGCATTACTTGAGACATGCATGTCATTGAGGTAGAAATCTACACTGGGACAGGAGCCACAGGTTCTACAACAGCAAGTTGCATCAGGAGAAGTGTTGGTTCCGTATGCCTGGACGGTGCCACTCGCGACTCTGACCGTTAGCGGCCCAGCGGTGGCACAACAGTGTCGTGCAGTTTGGGATGTCCCATACAGACTTTAGGGGGCGTTGGGGCACAAACCTCACACCAACCCGGCAGTGGTCGCAGTGCATGAGCGGAGTCAGCCGGCTGGTCTTTTGGAGGTTGAGGCATTCTTGAGAGCAACAGTTCTGAGAGATGTCACTGGGACATGTGCTGTAGTAGAGACAATAGGTTCTACCATGTCATCTACGCTACCTGAGGACCAGCTTTAGCGTGAGGAGTTTCCCATGTTCCCAGAGTCTACGGGTTCCTGTACACACGACGGAGCAGTGATACACATGATAGCGTTAGATGGTGGTCCTCACTCCATTATTGAGCAGGTGACAGCGACCAGTCTTCCCGGCGAGACGGTGCGTGAGCGCCAGCTATGCTTGCTTGTCACCTTGACGACCATTGTCGAGCCAAAGTCCTGCACACCTGTGTCCACTACGCAGGCAGTCGAGGATACTAGAGCAAATCCGACCACGCGGATGGAGTCACCTCCTCAATAGGAGCTGAGTTCTGCCCTCTCATGTTCACCTGTTGGTGACCCTACTCATCACATCAACGCTGAGAGTGGCAATTCCTGCACAGAAGACATTTCCACATGCTCCACGGACTTTGACGACTCCTCCTTCTCCTTCTCTCTCAGCATGCGACCGCTCATTCGTCCTCATATGACAAACATGAGCTGTGGTGTGGATGCAACGTCTGTAGTTGCATCCAATATTCCAGTGTCTCAGCACATTGCGAGTTTGGTTGACCCTTATGAGGATGCAACGCACCGGCTCCAACGTCTTCAACAGCAAAGATGTAGATGGATCTGTACTTGCGAGTTCCATAGTCTACGTGTATAGCATCTAGTGAGACGGATTTTATCCTACGCAAGGTAAACATGGGCCACGTCTACATGTCTGAGGGAGATTATGCTAAACCGCAGGAGCGTGTAGTGATGCTGCAACGAGAGGTGATGGCAACGCGTGAGTGATTGTCAGAGCAGTCAAGCATGAGTACTATCGGCACGAGCTTTCCACTTCTAAGATCTCGCACACCCATACTCAAGGAGGATGATGTACCAGCTCTGAGTATGACGTCCGATGGTGACACTACCATAGGAGAGGTCAGCATGACTTTAGTTTCTTTCATCATCGTTCCTGTCGAATCCATCATTGCTCCACCTTCTGAAACTGCTATCACCCACCTTCATCCACCCGACGCAGCTGCTCCTTTGTCACCTTCGCCCATGATTGGTGATCCAGCTTGTCGCTCACTCCCTCCTCTTCTAGCGGTACACCTCTGTGCCTCAGGGTGCTCTATCCCACCTCGGAGGCCAACTCCGCCACTTCATCCATGCTTGCGTACTACTCGCCCATTCCCTTTCCTCCGGCGTACAAAAATACATCGTAGTAGAGTGGAGAGAGGAGAGACTATGAGTTCGGACCCTTGGCAGTCACGCGAGGACTGGTACACTCCAAGTGATGTAAAGGTGACGTGGGGAATCGTAACCAAAGACACCACTTTGTCTTTGAGGGTGGGAGCCGACTCGTACGTGGCAGGGGGAGCTATCTCTGCATGATAGAGAGACCACATGGTTCATCGCCCAGGATCTGTTTAGGTAGAACATCAGCATCTCCATCGAAGACATCGCCGCCAGGTTCATCTTCCCTGGGGGAGTGTTGTGTGGACCTCAACCCGACGCAAAGTTATGGGAGATGCATGGCGAGGGGTCCATGCTCTACTATGAGCATACTACAACAGCCGGCATGTGGCTCATGCTACGTCCCTGCATAGATGCATGTGTACCATAGCACTCTATTGGTCGAGACTCGGACACTTGGTGGGTTGAACCAGTGTCACAAGGAGACCATGTAATCGTGTGTCTTGGTGTGTGGCTATACTACGTGTGGCATGTGCATGCGAGCTGGATTTCTCATAGTGGTCGAGACCCGGACACGTGGTGAGTTGCACCCATGTTACAAGGAGATCCCCCGTGATCCTTGTATTGGCTGATGTTGCTATTGTGGCCGGCATACGGACACCTATTGGATTGTTTGTAGCAGCTGAGACCCAGGCACTGGTCCCGCCAATGTTACGAGGAGACCCTCTTGTTGTCTGACATGTGTATGATGTGCATTACACTGTTTGTACGTGTGTGCATCACTCCTCTCATCGTCGAGAGCCAGACACTTGGTAGGGTGTGCCAGTGTCCAGGGAGGCCTTAGATGGGTAGCAGATGTGTATTCGTGTGAGTTGGCTTGGCAAACGTTGTTGTTCCGTGCCTTGGCTCCCTTTTTCTGGCGTTGACAGCCATGTCAGCCAGGGGGAGTGCTGGATTGTGTGGCTTCCACTCGTCCCACCGACGTCAATTGATTACCCATATACCCCACATTGGTGGTATAGGATGGAGAGAGCGTGATGACACGACGGGCCTCCGGAGTGTATTGAGACTTCTCCAGCACCTACGACAGCACCGGCGAGACGCGGTTGATGCTTTCTGGCAGCCGTGTGGGCTTGTCGGAGCTAGGAGAGTTTTCTCGGTGGGTTGAGACACGCACACCCAGTGGACTGTACCAGTGCGACGAGGAGACCCGATGGTTGTAGTAGGGCTTCCAATGTTCAGAAAGTTGTTTGTGATGTCTAGACGCCGATTTCAAGTATTTAGAGCACTGCTCGTATTTTCTCGATGGTCGAGACCTGAGCACTCGGAGAGTTGTTCCAGTGCAACGAGGAGACCGCCTTTGTCGTTCTCGTGGTTTATGTAGTGTGTTCTCCCCGCTGACTTGTGTGGGTTTAGCGGGGGTGACGGGGCCCGGTGTGACTAGCTGTCACTGCCCCTACCTAAGCCCCAAGGGGCTCATTTGTTCTCTCTCCTTGTTCTTGCATATTTTGCATTCTAGATTGAGCCAGATTTTTGGCATTTTGTATTGCATTCACACACAGAGCTCATGTTTGTGTTTGCATGGTTCTGCATGTCCTAACTAATTTCCAACTTCCTTACTGGAACCTTCCAACTTCCTTGCATGAACCTTCTTTGATGTTCTGACAATATACTACTGTGATTTGTGATGTTCCTATCGACCTACACATTTTATTGTGACCAGCCGACCGTGTCCATGCCCGTGCACATCCCTGATGCGGACCCAGGTGGTACCGGTGCATCGTCTGGTAGTGGACTACCAGCTTGGAGCTAACTGACGACCGTCCCAGAGCTCTGGACGCTGCGTGAGACCTCATGCAGTTTCTCTGCAGTACGTAGGAGTTTATCGGTCGGCTTTTGGGGGCCCGATTTGCATACTTTTTGTATTGTGTGTCCACCATTTGATGCTGGATACATGTATGTGACCAGTTGTAGCATCTGGTTTGTGATTTTGCATGTCTAGGTTCAGACGGTGTAGCGTTCTGACATGTCTACACTAAGTTACGGCCAAAACAGTGGTTTTGGGCCCGTTCTAGAACAAACCTTGTGCTGTCGCATGCGACACCCGCAATGCGCCGCGGCAAGTACTTATGCCATGGACCTGTCATTTCTCATTTCTATCTGCAAATGCTAATCATGCATTCTGACACTTTACTCCGTGTCTCCTAGCCAGACCCTTGCCGTTGTGTGCACGACTTGTGAGTGTTGTCACCATCTGACTTGGCACTAACGCCTTGTCAGCGGCTTTATTGCTAGGAAGCTTCCATGCATCTTCTCATGGTATTAGAGTAGTGAGACGGTTCTTGACGAGCTACGCACCAGAGACATATCAGAGTAGCAGCCGTGACCGTCACCGCTACAGTCGATCCACACAGACTTGTCGATGCCACCCGACTGTCGGCAACGTCACCCACCTTCAGCACGTGAGAGTGCATCAGCAGCAGCCGGCAGCAGCAGCAGACGACAGTTGCAGCAGGCGGCAGCCGCTAGTCACAGCTGGCATTGGCGCTGGCAGTGGCAGCAGCAGGCCGCAGNTCTGCAAATGCTATTCATGCATTTTGACACTTTACTCTGTGTCTCCTAGCCAGACCCTTGCCGTTGTGTGTACGACTTGTGAGTGTTGTCACCGTCTGACTTGGCACTAACGCCTTGTCAGCGACTTTATTGCTAGGAAGCTTCCATGCATCTTCTCATGGTATTAGAGTAGTGAGACGGTTCTTGACGAGCTACGCACCAGAGACATATCAGAGTAGCAGCCGTGACCGTCACCGCTACAGTCGATCCACACAGACTTGTCGATGCCACCCGACTGTCGGCAACGTCACCCACCTTCAGCACGTGAGAGTGCATCAGCAGCAGCCGGCAGCAGCAGCAGACGACAGTTGCAGCAGGCGGCAGCCGCTAGTCACAGCTGGCATTGGCGCTGGCAGTGGCAGCAGCAGGCCGCAGCCCCAGCAGACAGCGACGGGCAGCAACAGCAGCAGCGCGCGGCAGCAGCAGCGCGCAATAGCCACAGCGGGCAGCAGGAGTAGCGTGCAGCATCGCTGCGCAGCAGCAGCAGGCAGCAGCCGCAGTAGGCGGCGGCAGGCAGTAATAGCAGCAGCAAGCAACAGCACAGAGCACTGGTAGCATTGAGAAACAACAACATCAGCTAGCAGCACCAGCAGCAGCGCGGTAGCGGCAACGCGCAACAGTAGATGTGTGCAGCTAGAGCAGCACACAGGAGCGCCGCTACGCAGTAGCAATGCGTAGCTACTACCACAGCTGTACAAGCAGCTGTGCGGATGCTGCTACAAGCGCACGCGTAGCAGCAGCAGCAACCGTGCGGAAGTTGCTGCGGATCTTCCGCGCAGCTTCTGCGTGGCTACCGCGGAGCAGTCGTCCAACAGCCACGAGGGTTTTTAAAAAGAAGGGGGAAACTGTGCTGACATCAGCATTTCCTTGCTGACTTCATCAGGTCTTTGCTGACATCAGCAAACCCCTGCAGACGTTAGCACCTGCCTTAGTCAAATTTTGGGGTCGGGTTGTCAAAAATTGCAAGCATTTCAACTCTTCGAGAACCTCTGACGGTTCTGAAATCTGACCGGTTTGATGTTCCGGTCCATATTGAGCGTTGACATGGCTCCGACCAGTGACAAGGGCAAAGGACCACTAGATCCCTCCTCCTCCTCCTCAGGGGTCATGAGCCCACACTCACAGGCCATTGCGGACCTACGGAGTCAGGAGGATGAGATACGTCGTCAGCTACAGCAGCAGACTGACGCCATCCGTGCGCTCACTAATCTTTTTTGTAGTCATGCCACGGCCCCACAACAGACATCCGGGGGAGTCGGCGGTGCCATACCTTCTACACAGCAGTTAGCATTTACACCCAGGAGAGCAGCAGGACAGGACCAGCCACTCCTTGATCCTCTGGATGAGGACCCTGACATGCCAGGGATGGATGACGACACCCGTGAGAGGGAGGTTCGCGTGCTTCAGGAGCATCTTTTCCAACTTCAGACGCGTTCTGGTTCCCTGTTCACAGAGATCTGACCCTCGCCTGATCCCTACGTCGGCGAATTTCCTCGTCCTGGAGTCTTCCCCATCCCTCGTTCTTCCCAGCCTGTGGTTGCCCTCCCCACGGAGCGGCAACCCAAGGACTTCAAGACACCGCCACCACGCTTTGTCAGAAAGGATGACTTTGACTGCTGGGAGACACTTTTCCAGGTCTGGGCCACTTCAGAGGGGGTATGGCCCCTACCATCACACTCCGTACCAGGTTACAGACCGTGCTCAGGTGCTGACAGCGGCTCGGGTGATGCGCGGTCGTGTTGACTTCGACTTACGACTTGCCGGGGTCAAGTCGGAGTCGCCAAGTCGAACCACATCGACGTGGAAGTTGACTCGACGTGGTACTATGCGTGCACCAGAAAATTCCCAAAAAAAAATCCGAGACTGGGAGCGAGTTTGGATCCCTTTCAAGCCCACACTCGACAAAAAAATGGGCCCTCCTCGGTGTGCAGTGCTGAAAGGAGGATTGCCCATGCAGGTGGCAACACCCGCTGGCGTCTCTAGTCCAATTGCTCTATGTGCTGGCAGCCAGCACATAGACCAATCATGCTATATGCAGTGGTACTCAAGGCTGCCAGCACATCAGTGCAATGCTCCTGGACAGCACTTTATCCAATGAACCTAGGCCCCCCCCCCTCTCTCATCGACGTGTCAGGTTGACTAGCCAGTGGACCCTGGATGGAGATAGGCAACCCCTCGCTCATCACTTGGTCATTCCAACCACAGTCGCCATCACCCACGATGGCAACTGTGGCTGTTGTCACTGCTGCAAGGCCACCCGTTCTTACTGGCGACTTCCTCACCGTTGCCTTGAGCAAGTTCTTCCGGCCATGTCCTACCCAGTCCGGCTACCCAGGTTTCTGGTGTGGGGCATGTGGAAAATCGTTCTCCGGAGGATGTGACCGCATGCGCGGACACTATGGTGCAGCGGTTGGAAATGTTGCACGCTGCAAGACTCCGCCGGCGCTTGCCCGTGCGCTGTTGGGACTTCCACCCGGACCCACCCCGGAAAACTTCACTCCTGCTGACGAGAAGCTCTACAATGGCGAAGGAGAATCATGGGGCACCAAGGACAAGCCCATCAACTGGGGCGAGCTGGTTAACCACCGCAAGCGCAAGGCCGCAAGAGAGGCTGCCTGCGTTGGTGACACCGACGATGCCAGCGACGTGCATCAGCAGCAGGAGCAGCAGCGGAGGGCCAGCGCTGCACTTGCACCCATCATTGCCTCCATCCGGAGCGGCACACCAATCTCTCAATTCCACCCGCCAGACGTTGATGTCTGAGCACATTGCTAATGCTGCCAACGCTCAGTGCCAACGGACCATTGTGAAAGTCATGGCAAAGTGCACACAGCCAATCTCTTGGTGCCGAGAGGCGGTGGTGTTGGAGCTGGTGGAGGATGCACCCCGCACCAACGCATCCTTCTGGCTGCCGGCAAAGGACCGAGTCACCAAAGAAATCCTCCCACAGCTGGACCAGGAGCTGGCGGACATGGAAGCTCCACTTCGACATGGGTGGGACATTTTTGGTGTGTCGCTCGGTGTTGACGAGTGGAGTGACATTCAGATACGGCCAATCTACTTGGCCATGGCAACGAACGCCGAGGGTACCGCCCACCTTTTCTCCCGAGATGCAAGCGGTTTAGTCCGGGATGCAAACCATGTTGCTGCTGTGATCGACCAGGCATTGCAGGAGGTTGGGCCGCAGAGAGTGGTCATGGTCATTACGGACAATGCATATGTGAACAAGAGATCTTACAAGGCACTGACTGCAAAGTACCCGCATGTGTTTTTCACGCACTGCATCGCACACAGTCTGGATCTTCTACTCAAGGATGTTGGAAAGACAGAGTGGGGGAGCAATCTAGTGGCAAAAGCAGAGAAGATTGTCACGTTTTTCCGCAACAAGGATTTCTTGCGGTCATGGCTGAAGGAAGAGTCTGGTGGAAAGGTGTTGCTGCCCACTGCTGCCACGCCCTTTGCCTCTGTTCACCGCATGCTGAAGCGGCTGTTGCTTTTGCGCGAGGTGTTGGAGAAGATGGTGAAGAGTGACAAGTGGAGGGACATTGGGAAGGGCCGGGATTCAGGGGCAAAGCAGAAAGAAGAAAGAGGTACGGAAATTGGTAAGGTTGGGGGTGTTCTGGGTTCAGGTGAAGGCGATGGTCAAGTTGATGACTACCATTGTCATTGCTCTCAGGAAGGCTGACTCCACTGGTGGCACTGCTGGCATTGTGTACGAGGCATTGCTTGACTGCACAGATTCTGTCCGCAAGCTCGGAGTTGCTCGAGGGCGCCGCCGTGCTGCGTGCAACCCAACATGGGTAAAGTACGTCCTGGAGCGCCTGAGCCACAGGTGGACGACGCAGATGAACTGCCCCATCTTTGCAACAGCACGGCGTGTGCACCCGCAACACTTTGGGCACAAGTTCAATGGAGATGAAAAGATTGTGGAGGCTTGGAACACGGTGGTGGCAGCTCTGGTGCCAGAAGCAGAACAGGAGCAGCTGAACACATAGCTCGAGGGATTTGAGAACGCCCGAGTCACAATTGACCTGGATCCGGCAAGGGCCAAGGATGTTGAGAGGGCCAAAGCAGCCGCACAGCAGGTGGTGTCCGGGGACTTGCCCACCTTTCGCTGGCATGCCCGCCATATGACACGGTTGCCCGTGCTGCGTTCCTTTGCTATGCGCCTCTTGGCACAGCCTTGCAGCTCTTCAGACAATGAGAGGGTGTTCAGCAAGCACCAACTGGTGCAAATAGCATGGCGCAACTGTCTCCACATGAAGACTCTAGAGCTACTGGTTAAGGTGAACGTGAGGCTGACGAAGCTGTACGGAAAGACCAAGGCGAAGCAGCTGACTGCGGACATTCAGAAGTTGGTGGAGGAGGATCCATGTGAGAGCGGCAGCGAGGATGTAGGAGACATCGGACCTGACGATGACGTCATAGAGGTGGGAGCATCACGCTGGGATCCAGCCATTGCTGAGGTGGGTGGACATGACGAGGGCGATGGTGGTGCTGCTGGTGCAGGAGTGCAGGAGTGGGGCATTGAGGCTGACAGGGGCGAGGCATCAGAAGATGATGATGATGACGATGACGATGATGACTTGGAAGACATGGAAGAGGAGGACGGAGGTGGTGACAGTGAGGTTGGCAGTGAGGATGAGGAGGAATCAGGACCAGGATCTCCACAGGAGGAGGTGCAGCGTGTGATGCGCTCAGGTGTTCGCAAACGCACACAATTGGAGACGCCTCTAGTGCAGGCTGCAGCTGGAAACATCAAAGCTACAGCAACTGCTTCTGCAGCAGCTGCTTTTATAGCAGCTGCTCCATCTTCTAGGACACCCTCTTCTGCTGTGACAACTGCTGCAGTTGCATTAAAGTCTGTTGTTGGTAGCACAGGCAGCCCAAAGAGGACTAAGAAGAAAGCATAGGCTTGAAATGCTTCATGAGTTTCAACTTCTCTTTTCATGTGTGCAGTGTTCCTCATTGACTCTTGCATTCTCCTTGTTCAGCTTTGCATAGCATTAATCATTCTGTTGCAAGCAAAAACGAAGTGTTTCAGACTTCATGGAAGATGACATTATGTGATAACGTGCAACAATGCCAGCCAACCTAGGTTTACACAACGATGTGGACGTTGATGTTCACACAAAAAGCAGAAGTGTCATGGTTTTGGGACAACTTGGTGAAATTGAGCAAACCAACTTGACATGTTTTAGACATGTAAAGACTGTTTCTGCCTGCATGAGGGCTTTGGCTGAGGAAAAATGAGGAAATCAACTTGGATTGCAAAAACGACTTGGCGACTTAGATCAGGAGACAACGAATTTCGACTTTCGACGTGGCGACTTAACATCGACTTTGACTTGGAGAAGGCAACAAGGATGCGCGGACTCCTTTATGCCATGCCCCGCGAGACTGTTGTGGACTTTTGCCCTTTCCTTGGAGAGGCAGGCACGGGCGTGGGTGCTGATCCACGCAGGGGCTAGGACCTGGCGCTGTCCCTCCATGCTACAGAGACACATGCCACCCGCGCGGCTCATATTCACACTTTCCACTCCCTTCATCACGGACCTACCAAGTCCGCAGCTGATTACTAGTGGCGTGCCATGCGCATCTACACGCACCTTGGGAATTCAGGAGGCACACAGCTCTGGGCGTTTCGCACACTCATGATTGGAGTCTGTCTTGAGCACACAGACATTTTCTTGGGGTATAGCAACACCGTGCTCAAGCCCTTCTCTACCTCCCTTCAGCTTCTGCCTTGGGCGCATCAGCTCTTCCTCCAGGTGACCTTTGCCCGCGAGGCAGCCATGGCCCACCAGGAGAGTTCTCTTGCTGCAGCAATCATTGCGTTGCCGCTGATGCCCCTCTTGCAGACCACTTTCTCATCCTATGGCATACCCTCCTCTTCCCCTTCCACCCCGGCTACCCTAACTCAGATGCAGGGTGTGGCAGCCACGGCACAGGGGAGGAAGGGTAGGAAGAGGCATGGTTTGGGCCAGCAAAAGTAGCTGTAGTAGGAGCAGTCCTCGGGCGGTAGCTTTCGACACACTGTCCACTGCTACAACTGTGGAGGCGCTCATCGCTACACCAAGTGCCAGCAAATGCCCGCTTGACTGGACGCGGATCACTCGTGGTCTTCAGGCTGCAATTGCGCAGCGGTCTACGTTCGACAGCACAGCCTCCAGTCGCACGGCAACCACGACTGCAGTAGTTCCCGCTTCCTCACCGGTGAGCAGTGGCAACCCGGACCCACGGGACTTTTTGTTTGTCTGTTCTCGTCGCTCGTGATGACTCGTGTAGGGCGCACAGCTGGCATGTGATGACGATGAGCCTGACACTACCGATTGGATTCATGATTCGCACCTCTGTGCCCTTCCTCGCTCCTCCTCACATGTTTCTCAGCGCCTGTTTGAGGCCGAATGCTCCATTGACCGTTGTACAATAACGTCCTCCAGTCGTCATCATGGTGGCACTTGGATCACATGACCTGTCGTCGTAGTGACTTCCTTAATCTCGGTCCTGTTGCGTTTGTTCGCTCTGTTTGCACAGGCTCTGGTCAGTCCTTGCCGGTCTAGGGTGTTGGGGTGGTATGCTTTCATGGTCCATCTGGCCCCCTGTATCTTTCTGAGGTGCTTTTTGTGCCTGACCTTGAGCTCAGCTTGCTTTCTGTGTGTTCCTGCACACTGATGGGACTCTCTCTGGAGCACACTGCAGACTCCGCCACTGTGATAGTATTGATACTCATACTATTGTCCTTTGCACCTTTGTTGTGGATGATCAATATTGTGTCTCTCGCATTTATCCTCCTCTTTCATGCTCCCCCTCCCCTCCTGCTTGAGTGTTTGTCATTGGCATTTCGTCTGCCAAGAGCCAGCGATTACTGCATTGTCACCTGCGTCATGAGGGCTCTGCCACTGTATCAAAGCTCATTCAGACATAGCCAGCACTCGGTCTTGACGCGGCTTCTTTCGAGAAGCCGCCCAAGACCGATTGTGTGTTCTGCGCGTAGGGTAAGATGCATTGTTGCACCTACCCTGATTCCTGTTCTCGGGCACTCTGCCCTCTCGAGTTGGTCCATTTGTACCTTCTTGGTCCTCTTCCTATCGAGTCTCTATCCGATCGGGGCAGAAACATCCTGAATTTGACTCATGACTTCACCCGGATGCGGTGGGTCTACAGCCTACGCCAAAAGAGTAACGCTGCTCTCACGGTTTGCCTCTGGCTAGTGATGGCTGAGAGTCAGTCTTGCCACATGCTACACACCTTCCGTTCGGATTGCGACGGCAACTTTCTTGGTGAGATTGACAGTTTCTTCGCCGAGCACGGGGTTTTTCACTAGGTCTCTGCTCCTGCTACTCCTCATCAGAACGGTGTCTTTGAGAGCTAGAACTACACCACGGAGGATGTGGTTCATGCTATGCGGTCTAAGTGCGGTTTCTCGGAGTCCTTCGCCTTCGAAGGATTTGCCTAAATGACGTGGGTCAGGAACCGCATCCCGCACGGTCCCCTTCTGGACCACGTTTTACCATACAAGCTTTGGTTTGGCCACCGTGCTGACCTGTGTGTCACTCGTGTCTTGGGATCCTTGGCTTCTGTGAAGTACACCGTAGACCAGCAGGGGTCCAAGGTCTCACCGCGGAGTCGCTTATGTGCCTTTGTAGGCATCTCCCCACGGTCGAAGGCTTGGCGTTTTTCGGACCCTGTCCGTCGTCACATCCTTGACTCTCGCGACGCGCTCTTCTTTGAGTCTCTCACCTACCATGATCTGACCTCAATCACGTCACTATCCGTCACCCATGTTCCTACGTAAGAGGCTTCTTCACAAATGGGGGAGTCTGAGCCTGCGAGCACCTCTCGCCCAGCTGATGTGTCTGTTCAAGCCCCCTCTACTTCTTGGTCTCCGGCTCTTGATGACCCAGCGATCATTGCTACTAGCCCAGAGACCTCTCCAGCACAGCCAGCTTGTACCCCTATTCCCTCGTACCCCAAAGGTACCCATGATCATGTACCTGTGTCCGCCAGTACTCCTGCCTCTGTGCGTGGTCCTGCCTCACCTCGTACTCCTATTGTCACACCCAGTCCCATGTCTCCCACACACGCATCTCCTTGCACTGCATCACCTGCTCCTTTGTCTCAGCCCTCACCAGTTGTGGTCGTGCCAGTCCCTTAGCCTGAGGTAAGACCCTCGAGCCCAGGTTACTCATGTGAGCCCGGCAGTCGTCTTCGACCATTGGACTCCGAAGTCTAGCAAGTATCAGGTCCTACACCCAAGCGCTCCACTCGTAGCATCGCGAGTGGTGATCCCAGCACAAAGGTCCTAGGCCTAAGTGTCGGCACTGAGCACACAGAGGAATATCCAGTATGCCCCGTAGGGCATGATCTCGTCACTTGCGAGTTTTATATCGCTTGTAATGCAGCACTTTACCTTGTGGTCATCAGACCTAGCACTGAGGTGTGTCCATTTGCCACTCAGAGCTCCCTCTCTATGGCGCCTGATCCGGGCACACTGAGGGAAGCTCTCTCATCAGAGGATGTTGACGCCTGGCATGCTGCCTACGAGGATGAGCTTTGCGCCATCCGAGAGCACGGAGTTTACAAGCTAGTCGATCTTCCACCTGGGAAGAAGGCTATTCAGGTCAAGTGGGTATTTTGCAAAAAACTGAAGCCGGATGGCCCATTGGAACACCACAAGGATCGCTTGGTCATCAAGGGGTACTCTCAGATTGAGGGCATCGATTACACTGACATCTTTGCCCCTGTCGGCCGCATGACCTTAGCTCGCGGTCTATTCAGTGTAGTGGCTCAGCATGACTGGGAATTGCACCAGATGGGCATGAACAATGCGTTCCTCCATGGCTATCTGGATGACAAGATTTACATGGCTCAGCCACCTGGCTTTGAGGATGGTGACAAGGTCTGGCGCTTGCGCAAGTCCTTGTACGGCCTCAAGCAGTCTCCTTGGTGTTGGAACCAAGAGATCATTGGCACCTTGACTCGTGCGGGATATGTACAGATCGAAGCAGATCCCTCTCTCTTAATCCAACGGACGCCTTAGCGGTTCACCGCCATCTTAGTCTATGTGGACGACCTTTGTTCGCGTCTCCTTCCATGGAGGCCATGAAGGAGGCCAAGGCGGTCCTCCAAACTACCTACAGGATGAATGATCTTGGTCTTCCAGCAGAGTTTCTTGGCATGGATATCGTGAGAGACCGCGGACATCGGACATTATTACTTCATCAGGCCCGATACGCACATGTTGTGGGGGAGCGCTTCAGTGACCTCCTTGGCACAGTGCCCATGGCCTCCACACCTCTCACACCTAAAGGGCAGGATTCCCTAAAGGTGGACAATCCCACACAGCTCAGGAGATAATGGATGTCACCTTGTACCTCCGTCTCATCGGATCTCTGATGTACCTCGCCACTACCACACGTCCCGACAGTGCCTTCTCCATCAACCTCCTTGCACAGTTTTTGTGGGCTCCATGTGCTAGAGCCCTTCATGCGGCTATGCGAGTGGTGCACTACGTGGTCTCCACACCGTACCTCGGACTCTGCTTTTGCCAGTAGTTTTTGGTGGTTCTTGACGGCTATACCGACAGCGACTAGCCTGGAGTCCAGATGGATGCGTTTGCACCGGTTATGTGTTCTTGCTCGATGGTACCGCTATGTCCTGGCGCGGCAAGAAGCGGGGCTGCACTGTATGTAGCTTGTCGGAGGCAGAGTATGTTGTTATGGGTGCAAGAGCTACTCAGGCAGTGTGGCAACAGCATCTGTTCCTTGAGCTGGGTCAGTCAGTACCCGCCATTGTGCTTCGTTGCGACAACTAGAGTGCTCTCGCCATTGTGGAGAACTCTAATGTCTTTCACACTTGCACAAAGCACATTGCGGTTGAGCATCACTTTGTGCGTGATCAAGTGGAGCGACACGTGATCTCAGTCATATGGGTTGGCACTGACATGTAGCGTGCTGACTTCTTGACAAAGGCACTAGCACGCGGGAAGTTTCTGGTGGCCATTTGTTTTATTGGGATTCGCCCCTTGCCTGAAGGTGGTTGAGTGTGGGTGGTGTCTGTATCTATGTCACGACTATTTCTGCACTAGTTGTTGTACTCGTTTTAGTGCTGCACGTGTATGGACATGTGTACCATTGGGTCATGGGGAAATTTTGTTACTTGTGACGTTCCTGTTGACCTGTACAGTTTAGTATGAGCACTCGGCCATGTCCATGCCCGTGCAGATCCCTAGGTGGTACCGGTGCGTCATCTGGTGGTGGACTACCAGCTTGGAGCTGACTTATGACCATCCCACGGCTCTGGACGCTGCCTGGGACCTCCTGTAGTTGATCTACAACACATAGGAGTTTATTAGTGGACTGGTCGTGGTCCCGATTTGCATGTTTTTACAATGTGTTTCCACCATTTGATTCCGGATACATGCATGTGACCAATTGTAACGTCTGGCTTGTGATTTTGCATGTCTATTTTCAGACTGTGTATCATTTTGACATTTCTACACTGAGTTACGGCAAAAACAGTGGTTTTGGGCCGAATTCAGGACAAACCTTGTGCTGCTGCCTACGACACCTGCCGTTCACCGCTGTAGGTACTTATGCCATGGACCTGTCACATGTCATTTCTCTTTGCAAATGCTATTGATGCATTCTGACACTCTGCCTTGTGTCTCCTAGCCAGACCCTTGCCGTTGTGTGTACGACTTGTGATTGTCGTCACTGTCTGACCTGGCAATGACGCCTAGTTAGCGATTGTATCGCTAGGAGGCTTCCACGTATCTTCTCATGTACTACTTTCGCGAATTTGCGAACGAAGTTTCATGATATTTCGGTTGACTTCTTGACGCATTGAGACATCTTGATTTATAACAATGCAACTCGCATCTTCACCGTCGATCCTCAAAGCCCCTCGATTCGTCAGCGGAGCGTCTCGAATCTAACCACTCACGACTTGAATCCACTCGCATCGCTCGACAATCGACCCAACAACCCCGACTGTGCTTCATTCTTAACTCGACACTTGTACACATACGTTCGATCATTTAAACACTTGTCATTGAAGTACACTTACTGCTTATTATAATTTGCCCAAGTGTTTCAAATGCAAAATCTTTTTCTGCCTCACTACTTCTAGTTGTTCACCATCTATGATGCCTTTGAAGTGACAGTGTGTAGCATGCGGACCATTTCTAGGATTGAAAATGGTCTTGAAATATTTACAGCATGTTTCGGGGTCTCGATATTGGAGTCTCAAGGTGTACTTGTCCGTAAAACAATGCATTGCCTAGAGTCTAGGTCGACTCTAGTCCGGAAAATACCTTTAGTGTGGATTTGGGGTGAGAGGAGTGTCGCGATAGAGATTCCATCGTGTCACTCCTCCACCTCTTGAGCACCGCTAGGGCCCTGTTTCCATGTGGCTATGCCACGTAGAAGGATTAGGCTATGATGCATGTTTTGACATCCGTGCCCTATGACGACCGCGTCCGTTTTGCCGAGACGCATCACAGCCAAAATGGCTGAGGCGACCAGACACTCAGTCTTCTTTTACTGACTATTCTGAGGGCCTACGTTTTGGTTCCATAGTTTGTCGCAAAACCAACCAAGTCCGTTACAGTGGCATCAGAGCCAGAGCTTCTGCTGGGAAAAATAATCTCTCTACTCAAAAAGACCTACGTCTCATCCGTCCAATTGACTGACGAGGGATGGAGGCTGCCGATTTCATTTCTCTAAAACGAGATCAATGGATCGGTCCCGTACGCACAGCCCCGTCAAGCGATGAGCCGGTAGCTCTCGCTCCAAGAACTTTGCTCACCCGCTCACCCGATGGAGAAGAAAAAAACGAACGGCCGATAGCCGTGAGAAAACGCCACCCGACAGGTGGCTAGCTCTTGCTGGGTCACCCGTCGTTGACCCAAGAGCCCGGTGAAACACGAGACGGTATGTGAGTCGGGGACCTCCACTACAAGACAGGAAGGCAGCCCAGTGTTCTGTCATGGAGCGCACTGTAAGGTTGATTTGCCAAGATCGCGATGAAGAAAGAATTGTGCAAGTGAATTGCACCAGATACGGTAGTTGCAGTTTGGAATCTAGCGGCAAAAATGGAAATTTAGACAAATGCAAAACAGCGTGGGACCTTGCCATTGCTAGGCAAGCCGACAAAACAAATTGTCCATTAGAAAATGCAGAGTTTGCAGGATCTGAGAGCTTAAGAGCTCAGGTTTACAGCGCGAACAACATGAAAACTGGACACATTCTCAAGCACATTATGCAATGACACAACTTGCTAAGGCGTTTCACAATACCGAAAACAAGGATGCCTTCGGTCCTGCGTGTTCCCTTTGCAGACCGCTGCGGATACACCCTAGTTTGATCAATGAACCAATGGCTGGTCCAAGCCCAAAACGGATGAAGCCAGCTTTCTTCAGCTACCATTGATCCCACCATGGGAGGTCCTTTTGTAACCTCGAATAACGGCTGGTTTGCACTGCGAACCTATGTGATGCTGTGTAGGTTTTGCGAACCATGCCTCAGGTCCTTCTTGGTACTTCATGGGTCCTACTACGAGCTCATTACGAAAGAGGTTCTGCTGGGACGTCAACGGTGTCGAGCTTGCAGCGGTAGGACCCGAGGTATCACACAGGTCCTGCGTAAACAAGACTCGACGTCTTTAGACAGCTTGTTGCGTCATGGTGTCACAAACTAATTGCTACATATCATTTGCAACAAAAACCAGTTTGATGTTCATTGCAAACCTAGTGTTGGACACCACTACCTGTTCACGGATGGATACAGACGAAACTCGTCGTGCTGAACGCTGCCATGCAGACGGGGTAGGACCCTCCTCAAGTCCGCAGGTCCTACCAGAATTCCTATCGCATACCGGGTTTGACCCGGTGATCAACCTTGTAGGGCCCGAGATAGCACACAGGTCCCGTGAAGTATGACTGGACGTCCACGGACAGCTTGTTGCGTCATGGTGTCACAAACTAATTGTTGCATATCATTTGCAACACAAACCAGTTTGATGTTCATTGCAAACCTAGTGTTGAACACCACTACCTATTCATGGATGGATACACACAAAACTCGTCCTGCTGAACGCTGCCATGCAGACGGGATAGGACCCTCCTCAAGTCCGAAGGTCCTACAAAAGTTTTATCGCATACCGGGGTCCCACCCGGTGAGATACCTTGTAGGACCTATGTAGCACACAAGTCTTGCAAAGTAGGACTGGACATCCGCAGACAGTTTGTTGCGTCATGGTGTCACAAACTAGTTGCTACATATCATTTGCAACACAAACCAGTTGGGATTTCATTGCAAACCTAGTGTTAAACACCACAAGCTGTTCACGGATGGATATGTAACAAAACTCGTCGTGTTGAACGCTGCATTGCAGACGGGGTAGGACCCTCCTCAAGTCTGAAGGTCCCACCAAAATTCCTATCGTATACAGGGTCCGACCCGGTGATCAACCTTGTAGGACCCAAGGTATCACATAGGTCCTGCGAAGTATGACTGGCCGTCCGCAGACAGCTTGTTGCGTCATGGTGTCACAAACTAATTGCTCCATATCATTTGCAACACAAAACAGGTCGATGTTCATTGCAAACCTAGTGTTGAATACCACAAGCTGTTCACGGATGGATACAGACAAAACTCGCCGTGCTGAACGCTGCCATGCAGACGGAGTAGGAACCTCCTTAAGTCCGCAGGTCCTACCAAAATTCCTATCGCATACCGGGTCCCACCCGCTGATCAACCTTGTAGGACCTGAGGTAGCACACAGGTCCCGTGAAGTATTACTCGACGTCCACAGACAGCTTGTTTCGTCATGGTGTCACAAACTAATTGCTGCGTATCATTTGCAACACAAACCAGTCCGATGTTCATTGAAAACCTAGTGTTGAACACCACTACCTGTTCACCGATGGATACATACAAAACTCGTCGTACTGAACGCTACCATGCAGACGGGATAGGACCCTCCTCAAGTCCAAAGGTCCTACAAAAGTTTCATCGCATACCGGGGTCCCACCCGGTGAGATACCTTGTAGGACCTATGTATCACACAGGTCCAGCAAAGTATGACTGGATGTTTGCAGACAGCTTGTTGTGTCATGGTGTCACAAACTAGTTGCTACACATCATTTGCAACACAAACCAGTTGGGAGTTCATCGCAAACCTAGTGTTAAACACCACAAGCTGTTCACGGATGGATACATAACAAAAAACGTCGTGCTGAATGCTGCATTGCAGATGGGGTAGGACCCTCCTCAAGTCCGAAGGTCCCAACAAAATTCCTATCGCATACAGGGTCAAACCCGGTGATCAACCTTGTATGACCCAAGGTATCACACAAGTCCTGCAAATCATGACTGGCCATCCGCAGATAGCTTGTTGCGTCATGGTGTCACAAACTAATTGCTACATATCATTTGCAACACAAACAAGTTCGATGCTCATTGCAAACCTAGTGTTGAACACCACAAGCTGTTCACGGATGGATACATATGAAAATCCTCGTGCTGAACGCTGCCATGCAGACGGTGTAGGACCCTCCTTAAGTCCGCAGGTCCTACAAAAATTCCTATCGCATACCGGGTCCCACCGGGTGATCAACCTTGTAGGACCCGAGGTAGCACAAAGGTCCCGCAAAGTATGACTGGACGTCCGCCGACAGCTTTTTGCGTCATGGTGTCACAAACTAATTGTTGCATATCATTTACAACACAAACCAGTTTGATGTTCATTGCAAACCTAGTGTTGAACACCACTAGCCGTTCTAATTGCATACCGGGTCCGTACCCGTCGATGACGTTGTGGAACCTGTCAATATCACAGGGGTCTACCGGGGCATGACTGGACGTTGGAGTGACCGTCGACAGCCTGGTGCGTCATGGTGTCACAAAAAAATTCCAGAATTAATTTGCAACACAAACGTACTCAAAGTTTACTGCAAACCTAGTGTTGAACACCACGATCTGTGCACCGATGGATACCTGCAAGATATTGTTGTGCTCAACGCTGCCATGCAGACGGGGGAGGACCAACTTTGATGCCTAGGGTCCTACTCCACTCCCTTCGTATACTGGTTCCCACTCGGTCGACAACGTTGTAGGACCATTCGACATCACAAAGGTCCCACGGGGTATGACTGGACGTCAGAGTGACCCCAGAAAGCCAAGCAGATGGGGAAGGACCCCTCTCGATGCCTGTAGTCCCTTCCCAATCCAATCGGTTACCGGGTCCCACCTGGTCAAAAACATTGTAGGACCCATTTAACTTACATAGATCCTACGGGGTATGAGTGACCCGAGACAGCATGTTGATTCGTAACATGATGACGCGGTAGGACCTGTTGCAAACTACGCAAGGAGCACATGCCATCGCATAGGTCCTATACGATCGTGCAGTTCACACGACGTCGACCTTATAACGAACAGTCGTGTGATAAGTCCCATGCCGTTGTGATCATCGTATAAGGTTTGACATTTTGTGAACTACACCATTTTGGGACTATGTCAAATGACAAGGTCCCACAGCGTTCACGCCGCGTCACGGTGAGTCAAGTACTTGCTCGTCTGTTGTCATTTATCTTCAAACGCCGCTCGTTAACCTTGGTTTTTCTCCGGCGAACGACGACGTCACCATGTTCGTGATGCTCACTTTCAGACATGTCTCGCAGGAACTACGTCGATCTCATCTCCGACAAGAGTAGCGCTGAGAGCACTGACGAAGGAAGTGTGGTCAGTTCCATATTTAACGACAGCGATGTTTGTGTAGTTGAAGAGTCTTCACCCCCTCCAACAAATTCTCTGCCTGTCCGCAATCCACCTTCGGTTTTCCTTGACGATTCACCCCCTGGCACCGTCCGCCATGTCCCCACCGTAGTGCACTTTCAGGACGACTCCTCGCAGCCTCAGATTTCTTTGAGGGCTACAGTCGCTGTGCGAGTTTCTGAGGATTCACGAGTGCATCTGATGAACCGAGGCAGCCGCCGGTCTCCGGGCACAAGGGGAAGAGGGAGGGGGTTCCTCCACATGCGGTGGAACGCAGAGAGTGCCGAGAAGCCCTTGGAGTCCTTCTTCGACCCACGGACAGGTGTGTGGCGGTTGTGGTGGTCGTTTCTGTACTTAAAAGTAGAAAAGAATTGACGGAACACTCTCGCTTTGCAGACATTTTCAAATGTGGAGCACCCAAGAAACAGTGGGAAGCTGAGTATGAAGGATTTCTCTTCGGCGTCGGTCACGCTCGGTTTCAAAGTGTTGATACGCTCATCGAGTTTCTGAACACTCACGACGATTTGGGCATAATCACCAGACTTGACCGCCTGAACACGACAAGTCCTGCAACGTGGTGGTTCATCGAAAAGATGGGCATGCTCAGTCAATCGTCAGAGCAAGCAAGAATCCAAAAAATCCTGTAGCGCTAACAATCAACCTGGAATTTTTTTCCAGCAGC
Organism: Penium margaritaceum; assembly: GCA_023375785.1. Classification (NCBI taxonomy): domain Eukaryota; kingdom Viridiplantae; phylum Streptophyta; class Zygnematophyceae; order Desmidiales; family Peniaceae; genus Penium; species Penium margaritaceum. The sequence continues at coordinate 52,066 of SZWC01013012.1, forward strand.
CGTGGGTGAATCTGAACCCCTTCAGGGAAGGTGAACCAGGAATTGTCGACTTCCACATAAGTTACTCGTCACAGTGGAAGAAAGCTGTGAAAAATCCGCGCCCTCTCTACCGGTCATACCAGCGTACTATAGTTGTTGGCGAAGCTTCGAAATGGTTTCAGCCGGTAAGAATGCCCCTGCCCTTCAAAATTTTCTTGCTGGTTTTACCAAAACATTTGGATTGGAAATGAAGGTAAACGTATGATTGGCAGGCAAAATTGGATGGAGCCGGCGGGGGATTTGATGGAGAAGACAACCAGGTATTCAGGTTGTTCTTGTCGGTATCCACTAGAATTGATTATGTTCTTGTGAAGTATTTTTTAAGAAACATCGGATCTTTTCTTGCAGGCGGATGCCACTAACGCGGCAGGAAATGTGGGCGATGTTGCCGCCGACAGTTCAGCCGCTGTGGAAGGCACTGCAGCTGCTGCTGCAACCGCTCGTACTGTCACTGCTGCTGCCGCCGCACCTGCGTCTGCTACTGCTGCAGCCCTTGCTCCTGCACCTCTCGTCTTTGCAGCCACTGCATCTGCTACCCCTGGTCCTGCTGCCCCTACTTCTGCTGCAGCTGCAAGCTTCGCAGCCGTTGCCTCTGCTGCCCCTGTGCAGACGGGCCCTGCAGCTCCTGTTTCCACTGTCACCACAGACATTGCTGCCCCTACCTCTGTCACTCCTGTAGCTCCTGCATGCACAGGTTCTGTAGGGTCTGCTGCCCCTGCGTCCAGTGTTTCTGTGGATGTGGCCCCCCGTGAGTCCGCACGTGTACCACCAGATGTGGGTGCGGCACTCCATGATTCTCCTACTTTCTTTGCCCCCGCCAAAGCAGCTCTTGCTCCCGGAACTCCTGTTGAACTGGTCCGTGATGCTGCTGCCCAGCTGTCCTCGCCTGTTGGAGCAGACGCTGTTGTATCTGGTTTGGCAGCTATGAGAGTTGCGTCCCACGGGCAAAGTGAAGTTTCTGCAGCACATGCTCCCAGCCCTGTCGATGCTACGGAAAAAGTCGCATGTCCCACAGATGTTTCTGTTGCCCGTCCTGCAACCCGTGCCGTTGCAAACTGCGCTGCCGCACTAAGCACTGCTGAAGTTAACAATGAAGTACCCATCAGTGCACCTACTGCACCTTCTGCTGACGCTGCCTTTGGCACTGCTGGTGGAGCGTCCTTTGCTGGTTTCCAGACTGCTGCCGATGTCTTCGGCGGCACTGTCCCTCCTGGTGATGCCGGTACCGCGGCATCTAGCGGTGCCGCAGAATCTAGTTTTCCGCCATGGCTCTCTCAAGGAGTGAATGAATCTTGGTAGCACAGATCCGACCAACCGAGAAGCACTAAATGGAACACTGGGGAGTGCACCACAAGAAGCAACGATGGAGGTGTGTAAGCGTTGGCATGTCTCAAATGATAATCTTGCTGCCATGTTGACCTTTGTCGACCTTTCCTAATTTCTTTTTAACATCCTGTTCTTTTGCAGGCCCTGAACCATTTTGGCAACTTCCCTTCAGGCTACAACGTTCCCGATACATTGCTTGAAGACCTGTGTGGTGAACCAGGTGCGGGTACTCTCCCAAATCCGACAATGACATCTGAACCTGCTGAACCGGCTGCTGTGATCAAAGCAATGGCTGAACAAATCCAAGTGTACACTGAAGATTTTGAGGAGGCATTCGACAACTGGTATAATCACGGGAAAGCGATGATCAGAAACATGAGGAAACTCGTCGGTCGTGGGAGAAAAATCGCCACTCGAAGTAAGTGCTGTGGATACTATTGTTGCTTTTGTCTACGTTTCCTTCTACAAATTGTTAACCATCTATTCATTGAAATGATTCCGGGCAGGTGATGTACATTTGGAACAGTGGATCAAAGTGTATGAGTCACAGAGGCGAACCAATCTGGTCTGTACTTAAGTCAAATACTAACGTATTACTTGTAGACGATTTGTTCTCACATTCAAGAATGAATTCATAATTTCTTACCTTGCATAACTGCACTCAAGCATTGTAAGGAGCTGCGAACTGGCTAGAGAGAGGTGTACGTGCGACAGAAGTGGAGGATGAAGATTTGTCAGATGGTGACAAGCATAGTAAGTGAGGACAACATCAACATTCGGCTTGTTGAAAGTTGTAACTGGATTGTACCTATTGCTAACGTAAGCTGTTTCCGATGCGAACGTTTTGTGCAGCTCGCAAGAAGCAGAAGAACAGTACGCAGGTGGATGAAGGTGACACGTTTTCTCCAATCCAGATACGGAAACAGCGTGAGTGGCAGCAAGTGTTGGGGAAGTGACATATAGCATGTATCTGTTTACTTGTATGCATATGATAAAAATGATGATGATGTGTCCGTAAAAGATGTAAAAATGACTATCAGGAATGTCCCTATCATGACTACTGTGCGTAATGAATTCTCGGTGTGCTAATTTTGTGACACATGAATGGTAAATTCATGTATGTCCCCGAATTCCTATTTCCAGAATGTTGGGAAGTGTTGATTCCCTGAAAGCCAATTGCATAGGTGCTGACATTTGAATATGTAACTTTCAAGCCAGAGATATATGTATGCATATATATATATATATATATATATATATATATATATATATATATATATATATATATATGTGTGTGTGTGTGTGTGTGTATATATATATATATATATATATATATATATGTGTGTGTGTGTGTGTGTGTATATACATATATATATATATGTATATATATAATGAATGTGATAAATGTTGGTTGCAAACAATAGCAGACAACATTCTATTGTTCTGCCAGCAATATGTGGTAGGATTGATGTATGCGGAAATGTTACATATAGTGAAAGATGGAATGATTCACCTGCCAAGTGAGTATACACGTCATGACTGAAGGCTGGAAAACACGTATGCTTTGCAGTATCTTTGTGCCCGAAATGAAATCGGTCACAAAGGAAACGGGTGCCAGATACAATAGACGGTTGCCTTCCAAGAGTGTAAGTGTACAGCTTGCACACGTTCTCGTTGAACAAATATTTTGGTCAGGCTCCCTTCTGAAACCTTGTCAAGAGAGTTGTGAAGATGTCATTTGGAGATTCTCCTCCTTTGATCACATGAAAACCATAAATTATCAAATGCGGACATACCACAGTGAAGATTCCGGTAGTTTCATTCTGAGGTAACTTCTCTGGAGTTTCTAAAGCACATTTCGCATCATGCCTCGCATGAATACTCTTCCCATCATCCCGCTCAAGGTTACTGAACCACGGTCGCAATGCCTTCAAACCCCACCAAGGGTAACAAGCTGTCCCTACTGTCTGGACTGGTCCATACAGCATTGGCTTTTCCTCATCCTGCACAGAAGACAACTCCATGAGAATGTTTCCGGGTTGCAAGACACACAGTGACAAGTGACTTGTCATTAAGCAACTATTTTTTACCTGCATGACGAAATTTATGTAGAGGTTTATCAAGGTTGTCAAAATGTGTAGTGTAGGTCGTGGCACAGCATCAAGAGCCATCTTCCAGCTTGTTTCGGACATATCAATGTCATACTCCATGAGAACCGGGGCAATGTGCGAGTCTACTACTCGGGCTATTAGTGGCATGTTGTCAACAATGCGTCTCCATTGGGGCAAAGTCATTGCAGATGGTGTGGTAAGGAAGACATGAAGGTCATCAACTGCGTCCCCGTGAATCAGACACAGTTCAGTACCCCAGGCTCCGAGAGAGTAGAAAAAATCATCGTACGGTTCTCTTGTGGTGTAGAACTGCAATAAAACAAGGTTGAAGTTCAATACTTCTTATCAATGGGTTCTCTTGAATACTTGACAACAGCATGTAAGGTTTACTTACAGTAGCACCATTCTCGATCGATGGATCAGAGTGAGGAACTTTCGTATCATTGACGACAGCTGCGACTTCTGCAGCTCCACACGTGTTCAACGTTTCCAACAGAAGTCGCAAGTGCACATCCAACATGATATCTTTCTGACGCCTACAATGTCCGATGTGCATCAACCAGTCTCTTGCTTGCCGGTTAGTAACTAGCCTTTTTGGGGGAGGTTTGCCTCTCACAGCTTGTCCAGATGTTGGAGAGGAGTACGATGGCTTTTGAACTTGTTCGCCATGCCGATTGATCAATGTTGTACCGTCACAAACAAGTTTCTCTGGAATCTCCCCACAAACATTGCACCACGTACCCAAACCCTCCACATCAACAAGACGTACAAAAGCCTGCATTGCCTTCGACATAATTGTTCGGCATGCAAATTTTAAATCCCGGGTGGCCTTCATGAAGAAGGCGATAGCACCGTGAATCTGAGTCAAGGTTGACCCATTGCAAGCAAGCAACATGACCCAAATGAGGGCAGCATGTGTGAATGCTGAGGAAGCTGAGTAGATGAAAACTCCATCTTCACGACCGTCTGGAAACATTGTGCACGGACACTTGACCGTACGGAAGTAATCGACAGGAATCTGCCACACAAACCGTTCGTTAAAAAAACATGAAAACTACTTGAGCATACAGAAAGCCAGGAATTGTTGCTGAACTTACCCGCTCAGCTTCTTGTGAAGTGACAAAAACTCTGATCATTTTTGTCTTCTGCACTTAAACAAATTTCCAATTCAGTTTTCAGTGAAAAAAAATAGCAAACGGCAAACCATGTCAAAGATCTCACCTTCTTCCATGCGTGTCCACAGTCGCACAACTCTTGCTTCGGGGACGGTGCAGTCAGACGGAAGTCATTCTCAAACACCAATCTTGCAAGACGGTACGCATCATGTGCATTTTCAGGCCTGCTTGGGTGAAGACCGTGGAGAACGTCAATCTTCTTGAAGGATCGTACTTTTGGCCACCGGCACAATCTCCAGTCAGCTAAAGCATGATCCCCAAGGTTGCAAGTGTGACCGGTGCGACAAGAACAGCACACTGGAACATTCACTTGTAGTTCATCGTCTGTCGACTCTTGACGGCCTTCTGGTCCTCTGGGGGGGGATCATTGGGCAGCTTCAAATGTATGTCCCTGTAAGATTGTCTGGTGCCTCGCACATTTCCCAATTCCCCTATCACAGGAACAACAAAATTGTTCAGGATTTTCCCCCTCCAAGAGGCCCCAGCCCAACACTCTTTTACCCGGCCTTACAGCTGCATCATCCAGGATCGAGAAGCAAGGACTATCATTTTGAGATATACAGACAGGGACAACTGGATTTTCCCTCCAACTACCTTCTGTTAGTTGTCTCTGCAGGTGTATCCTTGCCCACCTCTCATGAACACAACCCTCACCCCAACGGCTTCGGGTGCAAGTACAGTGCACTCCACCAGCCCATGACAGCCAAACATGCACCGGAAATCCATAACGCTCTGGGGGTTTTGGAACAGGCAAGCATGGCACTAGAGTTCTGTGAAGATCATGGTCAAAGTCTGGCAAGAGTGCAACAGAGTCACCAATTCGAACGACAAATTGTGCAGCTTGATCAAGTTGAAGATCCGCCTCAAAAACGTCGTACGGATTGCCCGTTGGGACAGTCGCCCGTTTGGGCTTCAAAACTTTTCGAGATGCTCTGAGATGAAGTTCTTCAAAAACATACAGTGGAAGGTTTCTTTAGAATCGGACACGGGCTCCAAGTTCCTGCAGTGTAGAATAGAATATTCATTTTGTAAGACATTTGGACTTCCAATTTTGATTTATTTTTCCGTTTTTCACATGCGGAACTTACCTTCAGGGAGGTAGCATGCTCATTGAGGTCGAATAGATGAGCGCGACCCGCTTCATCGACACCACTTTGCTGCCCCCGCGTTGATGTCTCTGCAGTTTTCCCAACCCCATCACCTCTAGTTCCCCCAAGTTCTCCGGTGTCTCGAACCCCATCATCTAGCAAGGATTCTTCAAGGCCAAGACTCCCCTCACCTAAGGCTGCCTCCGACCTCGGATCTCTCCTTGGAATCAAACTCTCAACCCCTTCACCGCCCCCACCACCGCCAATTGCCTGACGCACCACCCCAGCAAAAATCTCCACTGTCGTTGGCACTCGAGGACGTACCCTGTCAGGGGGACACTGTGGACAGCATGCCTTCTCCAACAGTCCGCCGACGTCAGGTTTGCAATGGGAGCACACTTTCATTTCCGGATTTGGGGTCCAAGTGTCATTTTCCTCGTCCCGGATAAAGAGTGCTTCAAAGTCAGGAATATTCAGCTTCAGTGTCACACATCTGCACAGGTAAACACGAAGTTCATTGAACATTTATAATCACAAGTTTCTGAGACACATTAGACTTCTGGCATCGTGCTTACCTGCGGCAGTAGTACCGCATGTGACCGGCCGCGTTCTGGAATCCTCATTCACCACCACAGCGCCGTGGGAGTGTGGAATTTGGACCATTACAATCTTTGTCGGTACAAACCCAGATTCCACCAGCCTTCACCAGACTTCTTGTGTCAGCTTTATCTCTGGTACACTGTCGTTTCACAAAAGATCTTGGAGGAAAAAGCTGCCGGATTGAGGTGTACACGTTGGCAAGTCCCTTGAAGGTACAATTACGACCTGTCTCATTGCAGCTGTGACAGCAAACATTCAGAGACATGTATTTTTCCCCGATGATAGCCATGTCAGCAGGCCATCTCACCCTTGAACGAGGTCTCCTCGTTGGTGGCGACTGGTTGTGCTACACCCCAAGGCTGTTGGAAGGACTTTCTCCTCGGTCCTCCTGTCGAGGCCGCGTCATCTGCACGTGCAAGAATAAAGAAGGAAAAAAAAAAAGAGTGTTGGACCGGACATCTCGACAGAAGATGAACGCAGAGTTCAGGTAGAATCATAATGTGCCAACAAGAGCATGGATAGCACCAGTAGCTAATAGCCAGGCTAGACTGACAGCCTTCCACGTAGAAAAACAGCACCAGCCGCAAGAACAAGGAGTGACAAACCGGACATCACGTAGAACCAAGACATGAAGACGGTGTTCCAAGTCCAAGAATTCCATCAGCAGATAGACAGTGCATTACCCCCTAATGCATTTCCCCCAAATAGCAGCCGCTGGAAGAGGTGACGAGTGCAGGCCACCTACCTTGAAGAGAGGAAATGGTGCGCTGTGTACTGGCAGTGGAAGAGGCCACAGCCTAACCGAACTCTTTGTTGCACGACAAACTTTGTGGAGATCTGAAGCTGATCCTAGCACGGCGTATGAACCAGCCATCCTTACAGGACCCGTGGAAAACTTATGAGGACGTAATATGACCTTGCGTGGGAACAGGTCCTGCAGCGTACGCGCCGCGTGAAGATGACTTGGTCAGGACCTGCTTCGCTCAATTCTTCGTATGACCAGTTCGAAGTTGAAGTTCGCACGGCGTATGAACCTGCCATCCTCACAGGGCCTGTAGAAAACCTATGAAGACGTAGTGTGACACAGGGCAGGAACAGGTCCTGCAGCGTACGCGCCACGTCAAGAAGACATGGTCGGGACCTGAGTCGCTGAATTTTTCATAGGACCAGTTCAAAGTTGATCGTTGCACGGCGTAAGAACCAGCCGTCCTCAGAGGACCCGCGAAAAGCCTATGAGGACGTAGTATGACCCCAGGTGGGAACAGGTCCTGTAGTGAATGCGCCGCGTGAAGACAACTTGGTCAGGACCTGCTTCGCTGAATTTTTTGTAGGACCAGTTCAAAGTTGAATTTCGCACGGCGTATGAACCTGCCGTCCTCACAGGACCTGTAGTAAAACCGATGTGGACGTAGTGTGACACAGGGCGGGAACAGGTCCTGCAACGTACTCGCCGCGTCAATAAGACTTGGTCAGGACCTGCTTCGTTAACTTTTTCATAGGACCAGTTCAAAGTTTATCTTTGCACGGCGTACGAACCAGCCATCCTCAGAGGACCCGTGAAAAGCCAATGAGGACATAGTAGGAATGCGGGCGGTAACAGGTCCTCTAGCGTACGCTGCGGTAACGTGCACCTACAATCTATGCAGTTCCGGCTCCGAATCAGGACCTGCAACGTGCCTCCCCACCAAGGTCCTACAACATAAACATACGGTCCTAGAATGTTTTTTCAAGGAACATGAAACGGACGTCCAATTTTCTGTTTCTGAATGGTGAGGCAAAGGTCATACACCTGATGAGGATGTTTGTTTTACTCAGTGCCCCGATGGCCTACCATACTCGAAGGCATATTTTGTAAAAGGAATTCTCATAGTCAAATTCCTTGGCAAATGGGAGAATCACATGCCGTAATTGCCTATGGTTCAATTGCTTCTATTAAACTCCCTACAGTTGCACAGCCCCACTCCCTACGGTTCCACCATAGGTACCGCCCCCACACTTTTTTGTGCCGTAGACTTTCCCCGGAAGCCCTTGTCAAGCCCTACCTCACTGTGGATTCGCTTTCATTCATTTCCCTATGGCTTCTTAGCTACATGCTCTAAGGTCAGTGTGCGCACCCACGGTGTTCTTGGTGCGGTGGACGGAATCAAGGTCAATCGAAAGCAGATCGACATGCCGTAAATTTGCCCCGCTAGTCCTTGTCAAGCCCTACGACACTGTGGATTTGTTTTCATTCATTTGCCTATGGCTTCTTAGCTTCATGCTCCGGGGTCGGTGTGCGCACCCACGGTGTTCCTGGTGCGGCGGGCAGAATCCGGGTCAATTGGAAGCAGATCGACATGCCGTAGAATTTCTCCGGTAGCCCTTGTCAAGCCCTACGACACTGTGGATTTTCTTTCATTCATTTCCCTATGGCTTCTTAGCTTCATGCTCCGGGGTCGGTATGCGCACCCATGGTCTTCCATGTGCGGCGGGCGGAATCAGGGTCTATCGGAAGCAGATCGATGTGCCGTAAATTTTCTTTGGTAGCCCTTGTCAAGCCCTACGACACTGTGGATTCTCTTTGATTCATTTCCCTATGGCTTCTTAGCTTCATGCTCTAAGGTCGGTGTACGCACCCACGGTGTTCTTGGTGCGACGGGCGGAATCAGGGTCAATCTGAAGCAGATGGATGTGCCATAAATTTTCCGTGGTAGCCTTTGTCAAGCCCTACGATACTGTGGATTTCCTTTCATTCATTTCCCTATGGCTTCTTAGCTTCATGCTCTGGGGTCGGTGTACTCACCCACGGTGTTCCTAGTGCGGCGGGCTGAATCAAGGTCAATTGGAAGCAGATCGACGTGCCGTAAATTTTCTCCTGTAGTCCTTGTCAAGCCCTACGACACTATGGATTCGCTTTCATTCATTTCCCTATGGCTTCTTAGCTTCATGCTCCGGGGTCGGTGTGCGCACCCACGGTGTTCCTGGTGCGGCGGGCAGAATCAGGGTCAGTCGGAAGCAGATCGACGTGCCGTAA
>SZWC01013012.1:64822-80486 GCA_023375785.1 Penium margaritaceum
CAGCCCGTGGGGGGGAGAAAAGAGGCGAGTCCCCCTTCATCCTCTCTCACGCGGGCCAACGGCCAAAGGGGGAGGACAGGGGATGTCTGCCCCCCCCCCCTCCCCTCACCTGGCCGACGGCCCAAGGGGGGAGGAGTTGAGGCGTCTTCCTGTCACCCCCCCTCAGAGGGCTGACAGCCCAAGGGGGAGGCGAGGAGGTGACCTCTTTCTCCTTCCCACCCCCTCTGACAAGGGCCGACAGCCCAAGGAGGAAGGAGGCGAGGAAGTTTCCTCAGTCCTCCGCACCACCAGAGGGCATTACCCCGCACAATGGCTCGACGCGGTAAGAAACCTTTTTCTACGGTTAGTGTCGTGCGCAATTAGCGCAGTGGGTAGAAAAAGTTGCGGAAACGTGGTGGTTAGGAGTAAAACTCCATAAATTTCATAAGTGTTTTGTGGCGGGAATTCTCTCCTAAATTTCCACGTGTTTGGATCCGGCCGGTTCCACATGAAACGGATGATAGTTCCTTTGTTTGGCATCTGTTTTGCGCGCCATAAAAACCTATTTGAAGCTCAGACTGAGCTCTAAATTTAGGTCAAAGGAAAATAACCTTTTCCAAAAGGGTTAAAAATCTCAAAGTGAGCTCCAATTTTAGGTCAAAGAAAGATAACCTTTTCCAAAAGGGCTAAAAATCTCAAAGTGCCACTAGCATTAGAGGCGAGGACGATTTCCTCAGTTGGACCCGTGGTCTAACCTTGTTGGCCGTGGGTTCACCGCTGTAAAAAGCGGCATGGAGCTTATTCTAGGCTCTAAAATTTATTAAGAAGTTTCTCAATCATTTTCTTCAATATTTTCCTGTTCATGGGGAAAAAGGAAGACCGACAGTTTTCCTAACACACCACCGGGTGATGCTCGGAAGATTTCAAGCATCAAATGAAAGAGGCACTTGATGTGAAATTATTTTGTTCATTTTTCATACATCTTCAATTTGAGGAATTCTATGTTAACTGTTTACGAAAACGTTTGAAACGGTGGAAACGTTTGTGGCCAAACCCGAATGTGTGGTCAAGTTGACCATGGGTTTTGACGCAAAAATGTTAAAGCTCTGGCTGAGCTCTTCCCAAAGTCAGTAAATCTGTTTTTTTTTCCTTTTCCACTTTGAAGCACAAAAGGAGGAAAATCAACAGTTTTCCATGTCCTGGATGTTACTCATTTGGAAATGTTTCAATGCAAGAAATTTAGCACCGACAGTGTCTAAATTTTTCTGAATTAACCTCAAAGTCTGGGGTATTACGTGAGAAAACCCGGACAGGGTGATCGTTAAGAGCCACGACATGCCTCAACGCGGTCGTACATGCTGTCAACAACTTTTTTTGTGCAAAAGAGCCACTACGGCACTGGGTTGCAAAACCACAACGGTGACATACATCCAGACGAGTTCTTGATCTAGAAAAAAAAGGGCCCCGTACCTGCTCTGACCACTTGATGACTCACCCACTCATCGCAACAATATGAAATGTGCAGATAGCACAAAACGAGTGTCGATTGCACAGTTACACGGACGTGGACCACATCATCAACGTAAATGCCAATTTCACTACGGGAAACAGCACAAGTGCTCGTTGTAGAAAGTTTCTCAGTGTCGAACACACTAGTGAAAATGTGCCAGTTGCACTTCAATTACAGATGCCAAAAGCACCCGTGATGCTAGTGCCAAATGCACTGCTCATGGTCTACAGAGGTATGACCAAAGCAAAGGCCGGTTGCAAATTCACATGGGTGCCGATTGCACCAATGATACAAGGCAAGTCATTTGTGCTTGGATTTCGATGATAGGAGAGTGTGAGTGCCGGTCGCACTCAACACACACGTGATTGTGAAAATCCTTGCATGAGGGTCGAGCGCACAAAATTGACTAATGCCATTTGCACTGGGAGCATGACCAAAATGGGAGATGCAATCGTATCATTCACGCGAGTGCCGACCGCACAATCCCAAGGAACGCTGAATACATGGTCGACGGGTGCGTCGGTTAACTTGTTGACACAAGTGTCGAATGCACCATTGCCATAGAAGCCAATTGCACAGTTGACAAAAGCTGTGAGTTGCACTTTTTTCATGGATGCGAATGCACCAGTCATGCGAGTGCCGAACGCACTATGGCCATAAGTTACAATTGGGTTAGCTATGATAGCTTTGATGCTACAACACATGTTGTTAGATGTTGATTGCAGAGATAACATGGGTGCCGATCGCACCCCGTTGTATCAACTGGCAAGAACTAGCCAACCGTTGCCTCGTTGTGCTAGCTTGCGATAGACCACAAAACGTAAGCACACGATACATGCGCAAAGTGGTTCTACGGGCAAGTGCGTCAAGAGCATCATTTGAACCGCCACAATACGTTGTCTGGCGTTTGCAAGGCATCTCCACGACGTTGACAATGGTTATACTGTCGAATTCTTCAAATCAATAATCGACGGGCATGTCTGGAAACAATCACGGGCAGTTGTGGTGACCAGTGGTATGCCCAAACGGCGTAAAAAAACACAACGGTCTCGGTCGTCACCGACAGTGACGATCACTGGAAGCTGAAGTTTTTCCCTGTTAATAGCAGTATGGGAAGGTACTTCCAAACAAAGAACGAATCAAAATGTAACGGATAAATCACATTTGAAGAGGACAATATCCTCAAATTTGGACCATACTAAAGGTGGACAAACTCCTCCGTGTCCACAGATGGAAAGTGCTACAAAAGCCGAGTCGGTTGAGCACCTGCTCTAAAATAGGTATAGCTTGCATTACCGCAAGGGGTCAGCACGCATGACCAAGTACCCAAGAACCCACTTCTTAATGGATCATGGTATGCGATTCATGTCATTTTACTTCAACAACGTGAATTCGGGTACACGTCAAGCATGGAAAACGTGCACAACATGCACAAAACCGTATCCACTAAGTGTTGGTGTGTCGATCACGACACCTAGTTATGGGTAAGTTGGGTGGACAAATGATCACAACAGATTTGTGACATTTGAACAAGCTGACGATATCAGGTGATGTTTTGGATAAAAATAACGACCAACACGATGCCAGACGCAGGATGTCTTCTACAACAGTCGCACGTCCCATAGCGCTAAAATATCCAAAAGGAAATACGATTATTTCATGACATTGTCATGAGATGTTAAGCAGACCTGGTGTGTCTGCACGTCAACTTCAACCCTCGAGGATTGACATCGTGCTGTCTGTACACAGTGTGTGCAAGATGCATCAGTACCTTTCAAAGGCTCTGTGCATCATTAGTCATGGTCGATACAAACATTGGTCCATGATTGAACGTGTCAAGGATGACATCCCTGATTCTCAATGGCAAAACCATTGACATTGTATCACTCGTTGAGTGATGGATACAAATCGTGCTACCCGACTGGTATGGACGATGAAAAGGTACATGAGTGTACTCACAACCCTGTTCAAAAGACGAGAACTATTGTCAATGAGGGTTGTAAATGCGTCAAAAAGGGGGCGGAGACTCCTCGATGGGTCCTCAAATATTTGAGACACCGCAATGCGGTGGTCGAAGATTGCAAGAATCAACTCTGGCTTATGACAAGATTGACTGAAGTGAGCAAAGTTGAGGGCAACACCTTTGGTCTATCATTACTCGACGAGTGAACATATCATGGACATTGATAGACAAAAGTAAGTGAGCGACGTCAATGACGTAAATTCATCCACAGTTTGCTGAAAATCCATTTTCACTTATTTTCTACTCATGGTGCTCCAGAGAACTATGACGATCTCATCGATCTCTACAATCCAACTACGACATCCAACTACTACTAGTCGTGTACGTCACACTCTTCAAACATCATGTAGATAGATTCCGATCATACCAAAGGCATGGTGTAGCACCGGCTGTCCAATTTATTGGAAACCAAAGCAAAACCGATCTCCGAGAGAGATCATAGCGATTACGTTGTAGTCAAACCACGCTTTGATGACCCGGAAGGTCACGGTAAAGCGACTGAACTCCCTTGGCTCTGGAGATGGTTCAATTGAAGTAGATTGTTGAATGCAATTACAACATGTTTTGGATGTCGCTGTGGTGGTATCCACAACGGTGATTGTTTGTCGGATGTCTTCAATGAGGGTGATCCCCTCTACAAGTGCCTTGGGTGGGGCATATGACGAACACTCTGCTGAGTGGAAGTACCGAATGTACAACATGTTTTGTTGTGACTTGGCAAACACAATCCGAGACGGATTTCCAAATGGAACCTTTGGACCTGATGACATAAGCATAGAAGGATTTAGGAACTATTTTTTCTAGATCACTGGATGTAATTCGGAAGTGTTCAATCACAATCGCATGGAATTGACACCCGAAAGGTGTTTTTTCCAACTTTGACCGCAATGATTGTGATCATGGTACACCCATTTGGAGAATACCGTATGATGAACACTTCGTTCGTGGATAGAATCCATGGTTGTTGAGATTGGTTATCTCAGTTAACCTAGTTCAAAAGCATTGTGATTTTGACAGGGACGTGAGCAGCAGCACACGGTACCCATTTCTGGCAAAAATGAGAAGATGATGGTTGAGACCAAGATCATCTAGGTCGGAGCATTCTCGTGTCTAATGATGGACTTTGACGGCAATTGCGCATTCCATGTGACCAATGCCACCTCCTTCAAAGATGAGTGTAATCTTTGAACCGAAAAATAAGTGTGCTCAGCAACCATTTCTTAGGATCTTGGTGCCTCCCAACCCTAAGAAAAAGCTAGCATGCAAGTTGCATGGGCTTATTGGAGCTTGATTGTGTTCAGCCAACCAACCCACAGGTGCTCAAAGAGGTCTAGTAGACCTTCACGTGGTCACGAACACGTGATTGCGACCCGAGAGGACTGGTGTCTAGATACTGGGTTGCACGTACTAACAATGTTGCAGGGAGGTATTGTCTTGGAAACATCCCCTCGGAAGAGATCATGTACGAACGACATGGGAAGTGTTGTGTGGACCTGGACAGTTTTCGCAGGGACGCCCAGTTAATTAGTCGCAAGGACGCTCATTGCAAATGGGGAGGAGGCATCACCACAACACCTTGCTGAACATGTACCACACGGATGTTGTTGTGTGTGTCGTACACGGCTTACGGTAACCCCACGGCTCATGTCCATTCACGTGCAGACCCCTGACATGGCTACGGTGGCGGAAGAACGGTGGACAGGCGCCCAGAAGACCTTCCTCTTGTTTAGACTCGTGCTGTGGGACAACACATAGGCATGCAGCCTTTGAGTATGTAGCTCTTGTTGGTGCGGCCGTTCACGTTTAGACGGCTTGTCGTTCTGACGTGTCTGCAGGGAGTTATGCCCATAACTGTGTTTTCCCCACTGTTTTGTCCTGCTAGAAAACATGTGCCCTTGTGCGCCGTGTGTGTGTGCACCCATTAGGTCAGAGACACTAATTAGGTTGTCTAGGCCTCATTTGTCATTCCTCTCTACACAATTCAACATTTGCACCTTATGACTGTTTGTGTCCCTAGTCAACCCCTTGCTGTTCTCACCTCCACCTGTGTGTGCTAGTGCGTTAGCTGGCCGGCCTGTGCTGCCATGCCAGCGACAACAGTAGTAGGAAGTTGCCCTTCATGGTATCTGAGCGGCGAGCCAATGCTCGCATAGCTGCATAGCAGAGGCGCAGCAACCGTTGTAGCAGTGAGCGACCACAGCCGTTGCCTTGAGTAGCAACAGTAGCAGTGCCCACTCTCTCAACGAGAGGTCCTGGAAGGACCCACCACAATTCTGACCGCCTTCCTAAGAAGTCCGTGGAGTTCCGCGGCCGTTCCGCGTCAGTACAAGCCACTCCGCGGAAACTCCACAGTGCTCCGCGGTGATGAGACCTCCACAGTGCACGCGGCAACTCCGCAGCCGCAACAGATTATGCTGACGGTGCCGCGGATCTACCGCGGTCGCACGCGGCGTTCCGAAGTACGTCACCTTGCGGTGACAGTGCCGCGGCAGATCCGTGGTGTTCCGCGGACCCTCGGCGTTCCGTCGCGGCAGCTCCATGGCGGTTCTGGAACACACCGACGGTGCTCCACGGTACTCAGCGGTCGTGGGGCCATGGCCGTTCCGCGGCAAGTCCGCGGTCGCCAGTCGCGGTAGCCCTGCGGTTGTCGCGGAACACATTGACGGAGGGGCCCCGGCAGTTCGCAGAATCCCGGTTGTATTCCTCATTGACGCGACCGCGATGGCTGTTCCGCGGCAAGTCCCAGGTATTCCACGGCAGTCCACGGAAATTCCGCGGTGAGGTGTTCCGTGACAGTGTTCTGCGATGAGGTGTCCCGCTGAGGCGTTCCGCAACAACAATAACAAAAAAAAGTGAGGAACCGGCCGTCACGCCCGAGCTCACCCCCACAAGCGTCTCCACCGACGCACCTGCTAAGGGCAACTCCGTCAGCGGCCAACGCCGGCCATCGCCATTATCACCATAGCGGCAGCAGGAGCAGTAACAACAGCAGCAGAAGTAGCTGCAATAGTAGTAGGAGCAGCAGCAGCAACAGCAACAGGAGCAGCCGCAGCCGCAGTTGCAAGAACAGCGGCAACAGCAACAGCCGCAACAGCAGCAGCAGCAATAGCGGCAATAGCAGAAGCCGCAGCAGCAGCAGCAGCAATGACCGCCCAGTCCAACAACATTGGCACGCCAGGTGTGAGTGTTGGCTAACCTGTAGGCAGAGAGCCGCCATACATTGACGAGGCAGGTCGCTGAGTTGGAGGACCTCATCAGGGGCTTAATACCCTAGCAGGAGTAGCATCAGTCCACAGACTCAAGGGAGGACCACCTCGCTCATGGCGGCAATGCCGATGAGGTCGTTGAGACCGTCTCTGACTCTGGAAAGGAAGTTCAGGAGGAACTACTGCGAGCACGCCTCCTCCGCCTTGAGGCACGCCACAGAGCACGTGAGGCAAATACCGCCCTCCAAGGCACGAGCTCCAACGCCAACGCCGGTCTAAGCTCATCTCGCCGCTTTTGAGCTTTGAGGAGCTGGCTCTACGGGCACGCCTGGGCAAGGGGATTGCCTCCTCTATGTCCGGTCCCGCAGTAGCTTCCGCCATCGCTCTGCCGACAGTCAAGCCACCCAAGTGGTTTGAGTCAGACCCGCCCGTCTTCCGGACTGGGGACGACTACATATCCTGGGAGCCGCATTTTTGCATGTGGGCCATGAGCGAGGGAGTCCTCGCCTACTACCTCACCCTTTACTAGTGTGTGACCCCGCCCAGACACAGATGGCGGTCTACGCCGCCTCCGGCTTCATGAAGGCTACCCCGGACTTCACCAAGGACTTCAGTCGTTTCCTCGGCGACCCAGTGACCGGCACGGGAGCTAACCCTTCTGTGGCATGGGCACTAGCTGTCACCCTTTTTGAGGGAGCCACCTTGGCCCTGACGTCCCAGTGGCTCCCCGACTTCAACTCCCTCTGCCAGACTATTCAGGAGTCCGCAGTTGACTACTGGCGCCGGGCGATCCAACTACATGAGGAGCTCAGAGACGATGCCCATGCGCAATACTCTGCCCTTCAGATTATACTCTACGGCATCCACCCCGACTACACGCGCGTCTTGGGCAACTTCGACCCTGCTGCGTGACATGGGGAGCAACGGGACTCTGTTCCGCTGGGCCACCCTCCACTTCCTGGAGGTCACCGGCATGGACGCAGCGAACAGCGCACGCCACAGCACTACTTCAGCTACAGTTGCTGCCACGTCCCCCTCCCCATTGTCTACAGCAACAGCGGCACTAGCTCAAGGGAAGAAGGGCTGCAAATCGTCAGCCGAGGGCTCCTGCGGTGGGACCAGTAGCGGCACCAGCACGAGCAGCATCAGTCGCAGCAACAGCAACAGGAACAGCAGAAATAGCGGTGGCAGCAGTAGTAGCAGTGCCAGCAACGGCTCCGGGAGCACGACGGGCCACCAACTCGTGTGCTTCAACTACGAGGGTGACCATCACTATCCCGACAGCACTCGCCTGACGGGCTGCCAATTGGACTGGGCGAAGATCACACGCGGGCTGCAGCAGGCACACGAGGTGCACGTGTGCCGGACGTCCGGTGCGACCACTCACTCTGTCGCCACTGTCGCATGTTTCCTAGAGCAGCCTGCCGCCACAACAGGCTCCCCAACTGACCCTCGCGACCAGGTGCTTGCCGACCGGGACAGGACGATTGCCGAGCTGCACCAGCTTCTTGCCTTGCGCTCATCTCAGGGAGGTGCGACTGAGTTGACTGAGCCGGGGGGCCCTACAGCATGTGGACTGTCTATGTCGTTGCGTGATGACGCCTGTGGTGGTCCCCATGTCCAGTCGTGTGCGCGTGACGGACCTGATGATGTGTCTTGGCTGCATGCGTCTCATGTGTGCTCCGCTGGTCGCCCTGCCATGTCACCCGCTGAGCGCCCTGCTGCCACGCCCTGCTCTGTCGCCGAGTACCATGTACCCCTTGTACGCGTGTCACGGATGCCACCTGGGTTGTTGACTCTGTTGCCACCCATCACATGACGTGTCGTTGTAACGTATTCGTTGTCCTGCATCCCATTGGCGCTGTTCGCTCTGTCCGCACTACAACTGGCCATGAGGTCCCTGTCCAGGGGGTTGGGGTTGTGCAATGCACTAGGCCTACTGGTCTCGTATACATCTCCAACATCCTCTTTGTCTCTGATCTCGAACTTAGCCTGATGTCTATCCGTGCTTGCACCAAGATGGACCTGGGTGTCACGCACACGGCTGCCGATGCTCGCATATTTGTACGCGGCACCCAGGAGACCGTCCTCTGTGGGACAGTCACCGATGATCTCTATCACATCTTAGGGTCCCCTATGAGTGCCCCTCCCTTGCCTCCTTCTCCCACTGCTTGTGTCTTTGTCACTGGTGCTCTGTCCCCCGAGCACCACCGTCTCCTGCATCGACGCCTCTGTCATGTACACCTGGGGGCTATCGTCAGGCTGATCCGCACTCAACCTACTCTCGGTCTTGATGTGGCGCCTTCAAGGCGCCACCCACGACCGACTGCCTGTCATGTGCTGAAGGCAAAATGTACCAGTCCACCTATTCGGAGTCTGCCTCCAGGGCTTGTCAACCCTTGGAGCTTTTCCACTCCGACCTCATTGGTCCGCTCCCTGTCGAGTTTCAGGAGGACAACGGCCGGTACGTCCTGACGCTGACTGACGACTTCATGCGCATGCGTTGGGTATACAGTCTTTGCCACAAGTGCGACGCCGCCATTGCTGTCCACGTTTGGCTGGCCATGGCTCAACGCCAGTCCCACCGCCGCTTTCAAACCTTTCGCTTTGACCGCGGTGGCGAGTAACTCAGCGACGTGGTCCGATCCTTCACCGAGCTTGGTGTCTTCCACAACCTCTCCGCTCCCGCCACCCCCCAACAGAAACGGCGTCTCGGAGCGCTGGAACCGCACCATAGAGGACGTGGTCTGCGGTATGCGCACCAACAGTGCCATGCCTGAGGCCTTTGCCTTCGAGGGCATGGAGTACATAACTTGGTTCTCGAACCGTATTCCACACGGCCCCCTCCCAGGTCACCGCACGCCCAACGAGCTGTGGTACGGGTGTCACGCAAATCTGCGCCTGGCCCTTGTCTGGGGCTCCCTTGCTTGTGTCTAGTTCACGTCGGAGCAGTAGGGGAACAAGCTCTCTCCACAGGGTCGCATCTGCGCCTTCGTCGGCGTGGCTCCACGGTCGAAGGCCTGGCGGTTCTGGGTCCCTCAGTGACGCTGCATCGTGGAGTCCCGTGATGCTCTCTTCTTCGAGCATCTCGCATTCTGCGACCTTGCGTGCATCCACGATCTTCGTGCTGCTCATGCCCCTGGGTGTGCCAGACCCGGTAGTGTGGGGGAGGTTCCTATCACGGGTGGCACAGTTCCCCCGGCCAGAGTGGTCACTCCGTCGCCGACACCCTAGGGACTGTCCCCAGAGCGGGTGCCCATTGGCACCCCCAGCCCCGTCCCATCTGCGGCTCGCTCCGCCGACCTCGACTCTCCGCTCTCGCCCGTGTCCAAGTCTACGTCCGAGTCCACCTCTGTGTCTAAGGTCATGCCCGATCCTGAGTCTGCATCTGCGTCTGAGGCCATTCTTGATCCTACGCCTGCGTCCATGTGTGGCTCAGAGCCTTCCTCGCCTCTGGCCGCTGACGTGCCCGCGTCTGCCGTGGGTCCGTCCCCGGCCACTGCGGCCGCGCCATCCTCTTGTGACGCGCCTGCCGTGCGGTCCACACCGGCATGTGAGTTTGCAGCAGCCACTGCTCCTGCCCCGTCGGACCCCTACACATGGGCATCCAACGGACGCCTCTGCTCTCACCCCACATGCAACGTTGTGAGCGGTGACCCTGGCACAAAGGCCCTCGGCCTGAGTGCTCACAGCCTCGCTGAGGTTCACCCTGGCTGTGCCACTGGCATAGTACTACTTGCTAATGAGTGCGGTCTTGCTCGTGACGCCGCTGAGTCCATGGTGACGGTCAACCCTCACTCTGTGGCATACATCCTGGCCACACACAGTGCACAACCGATGTCTCCTGATCCCACCAGTTTGCCTGAGGCCTTGTCAGCCCCTGACGCTGAGTAGTGGCGCGCTACCTGCCAGGCTAAGCTCGATTCCATCTGAGAGCACGGCGTCTTTGAGCTGGTGGACTTGCCAAAGAACCGCAAGGCCACCAAGGCCAAGTGGGTCCTACGCAAGAAGCTCAAACCAAACGGCACTATGGAGCGCTGCAAAGCCCGTCTGACTTCAAAAGGCTTCTCCCACGTCCCTGGTGTGGACTACATCAAGACCTTTTCCCCTGTTGGCCGGATGACGATCACGCTGACGCTGCTGAGCCAAGTGGCACAGCACGACTAGAAGCTCCATCATATGGATGTCAACAACGCATTTCTGAACGGGGATCTTCAAGAGGAGATTTACATGGTCCGGCCACCCAACTTTGAGGATGGCACCGGCCGCGTGTACCAGCTGAGGAAGGTCTTCTACGGCCTGAAGCAGAAACCTCGCTGCTGGAAGCAAAATATCACCAGCACGCTGAGACACGCTCGGTACGTTCAAAGTGATTCTAGCCCATCCTTGTTCCTCTTACAGTCCCCATCACCGCCGCTGCTGTCCTCGTCTACGTGGACGATCTTCTGATCGCCTCGCCCGACCTGGGAGCAGTAAACGCTGCCAAGGCCATTCTCCCCTCGGCCTACAAGATGAAAGACCTTGGCGAGGCCTCTGTCTTTCTGGGGATGGAGATCGTGTGCGACCGTGTTCACCGCACACTCCGCGTCCATTAGGCACGCTACGCAGAGGCTGTGGGGGAGCATTTTGTTGATCTCCTCACTGCCGTCCGCACAGCCTCCATGCCCATGACCCCTGAAGGGCAGGCTGCCCTGAAGGTAGATGATCCAGCCGACCTGTGGGGGAGCCAGTCGACGTAACCCTACACCTGCGAGTCATCGGCTCGCTCATGTACTTGGCCACCACGACATCGCCCAACATTGCCTTCACTGTCAACCTGCTCGCCCAATTCTCGTAGGCTCCACACCAGCGAACACTGGAGGCAGCAGTCCGGTGTGTGCTATGTCCTGCCCACCGCACGCTTCGACCTGTGCTTTCGCGAGCACGTGTCCGTTGTGCTCAATGGGTACACGGACAGTGACTGGGCGTGGAGTCAAAATGGCAAGAGCCGCACCGGCTACAACTTTCTCATTGGCGGCACTGCGTTGTCCTGGCACAGTGGGAAGCAGGGATGCATCGCACGTAGTACTGTGCAGGCAGAGTATGTTGCTCTGGGGACCGGTGCAGCTAAGTGTGTCTGCCTTGTCCGTCTGTTGGGTGAATTGCGTCAGTCCATTCCCCACATGGTCCTTCAGTGTGACAACATGAGCGCGGAGGCCATCGCCAAGAACTCAGATGTGTTTCATGCACGCACAAAGCACATCAATGTCGAGCACCACTTTGTGCGTGATCTGGTTGACCGCGGTGAGATCCGAGTCATCCACGTGGGCACTGACAGGCAATGCGCAGATTTCGTGACCTAGGCTCTGGGTCGTTCGAAGTTTCATGCGGCCACTCGTTCCGTGGGACTCTGTCCCATTCCTGTTGCATGATGACTCCTCATGTGCCACCTTGCGTGTGCTGTGTTTGCTGCCTTCAGTGTCTATGTGTTTCCTCCTCTGTACATCGTTAGTGTCTGCATGTGCATGGACGTGTGTCGCCCTCCGGTCATGGGGGAGTGTTGTGTGTGTCGCACACGGCTTACGGAGACCCCTCGGCTCATGTCTATTCACGTGCAGATCCCTGATATGGCTACAGTAGCGGAAGAAGTGCGGCCAGACGGGCCCCAAGAAGACCTTCCTCTTATTTAGACTCGTGCTATGGGATAGCACATAGGCGTGCAGCCTATGAGGACGTAGCTCTCGTCGTTGCGGCCGTACTGGTTCAGACGACTTGTCGTTTTGACATGTCCGCACGGAGTTATGCACAAAATAGTATTTTTCCCAGTGTTTTGTCTTGCTAGAAAATGTGTGCCCTTGTGCGTTACGTGTCTGTGCACCCACTAGGTCAGAGACACTATTTAGGTTGTCTAGGCCTCATTTGTCATTCCTCTCTGCACAATTCAGTATTTGCAGCTTATGACACTTTGTTTGTGTCCCTAGCCAACCCCTTGCTGTTCTCACCTCCACCTGTGCGGCTTGTGAGTTAGCCGGCCGGCCTGTGCTGCCACGCCAGCGACAGCAGTGCTAGGAAGCTGTCCTTCAACGGGGTGTGGAACATTTTTTCTTCCATACCCTCCTCCAAACTGGCAAGTTGACATTGACAATGTACATCCCAAATGGCATCGACTATGCCGACGATACACACGTGTGATGAATCTTTCGCGAAGGAGCGCCAACACATGCTTTCAAACATACAGAGGTTGCACGTGCCTCGTTTTGGCAAGAGCCAAGGGATTGCGTGGTCAACACGGAATGTTGCACGCAGATCATGACAATTGTGAAAAACCACATATGTGCGTGGTTGATTGTGCGTGAGCGTGACGCAAACAGTGTTGCGGTTGACAAGAGTTCACAACGCTGCTCTTATGCATGCTTTTTGTTACAAGGTTTGCATCTTGAAGTACGGAATGATCAAACCTCCACGAGGAAGGACAAACCGGGACGGTTCGGAGCAAAGGGGGAGGAATGTAGCGTGCGGATCATTTTTAGGATTGAAAATGGTCTTGAAATATTTACGGCATGTTTCGGGGTCTCGAGATTGGAGTCTTGAGGTGTCCTTCTCCGTAAAAAAATGTACGGGCTAGAGTCTAGGTCGACTCTAGTCCTGAAAGTACCTTTAGTGTGGATTTGGGTTGAGAGGAGTGTCGCGATGGAGATTCCATCGCGTCACTCCTCCTCCACCCCTTGAGCGCCGCTAGGGCCCTGTTTCCACGTGGCTGTGCCACATAGAAGGATAAGGCTATGATGCATGTTTTGACTTCCGTGCACTATGACGACCGTGTCCGTATCGCTGAGACGCGTCTCAAACAAAATGACTGAGGCGGCCAGTTACTCCGTCTTTTTGGACTGACTCTTCTGAGGGCCTACGTTTTCGTTCCAAAGTTAGTCGCAAAACGGACCAAGTCTGTTACACTGTGATAATGGGTAGGCGGGTCATTATCTTTCTGATTTGTGCTGGTCAATGGAGATATACTCATGGGTAACAGGCGGAAGAGGTGACTTTTGGCTGATGCTCCACAGTTTTGTGTTTGCCCTCCGGGAAGTGGATGCAGATACTTCAGAATGATCGATCATCGAGAATTACGTTTCAAAACACCCGGGCTCTGAGAAGTTACGGTGTTCCAAGATTTTGCCAAGCACCGACCGCCGCACTCGGCAGTTCGGTTGTTCGAAGTGCAGGCTGCGACGGCAGGTTGTCGCTCCTCGGACTATATGAACCCCGTGCCCATGTCCAATGCACGAATCGAAAAGAGGACATTGTCCTGAGTGCCACTCTCAAATTCTAAGTTGGCCCGGAAGGGAACAGATCTGAGACTTGACAACTTATTTTTATCAGTCGGAAAACCAAAAATCACCTCTGGGTTTTCTCGTGGTGTTCGAGCCAGATCCATCATTCTTTTCTCGGTAGGCGAGATCGATCCGCGGGAGACCTCGTAGACGGAGGGCCGATTAGTAGTTCCGGTCAACATTGGCTAGGCGGGACCGGAGCTTGAGAAAGTTACAGCAAGAGTGCTCAGGGCGAGCACAGCGGTGTGAATCGGGTCAACAATCTATAGACTTATAAATAAAAAATATCAAAATCTGTGCGGAATCGACCAAACAGCAGATCCTAAACGTCCATGTCAATCGAAAGGGACAAACTTTTAGCGTGGATTTTCAGTGATTGCCTCCAATTGCTGAACCTCTTGCTTGACGGTTAAGGGTGCATATTTACGCTCACAATATAAAGAGAAAGACGAAAGATCAGCAACAAACGACCTACGACGGAAGATAGAGTTCGCAACGCTTCCTATTTTAATGCATTGAAGGGGCAGAGCAGCGGACGAATCTACAAATCTCTGAAACGGAGCGGAAACCATATTGCCTCACGATGCCGCACTAGAGTCGAACAGGAATGAAGCAACAAGATTGGTTTCTACGGTTCGAATGAGGGATGAGAAAACACCACAAAAGACTCAAAGCAAACTCGTCAAGACACCAGCTCAGCACCGTATGTAAAACTAATCACACACAAAACAATGATTCAAAACTTCCCGAAAACAATCAAGATACAATTGAAAAATCAGGAATAAAAGCATCTAAAATTTAAATTGTTGATAACATCACATTAAATTTACGAAGAAGTGAAGATTTCAAAGTAGGAAAACTAAATGAAAGCACATCCAAAAAGTGCATTGAAACAAATAAATTGGTTGAATTATTTTTTATGCAAAAATTTATGTTCTATTATTGATGAATGCAAGTAAAAATAAATTATTACACATAAAATTTAAGAAAAAAAAACATATTTGAGGAAAAACATTGTATTCTAAAAATGCATTGTTGTTACTATTCATAGCACAAAAAATAAACAAAATCATAAGAAACGTACTTAAACTTGGTGGTATGCTGGAAAAAATCACATGAACCATAAGAAAAGAACAAAAAAATGAACATGTAAAGGAGATGAACATGATTCCATGCACTTGCTTATTCTTACATAAGTATACATAATAATATGAGTTCATCAAAACCATTTAAAAAATGATAAGATATCAATATGTGACAATGTATATAATAACATCAGCATAAAAATGATAGATTAACATTTACATATCAAGTCTGGTCATAGATATAGACGGAGGTATAAATGTATATATGTGAATAATTATATACATACACACATACACAAACATAGAAATTAAACATTAAGATACACACAAAGCTGAAAATAAACAAAGAAATAGGAACAGACAGACAGAAATAGACAAAGACACAATAATAGACATAGACTAGACATAGACATAGACATAGACATAGACATAGACATAGACATAGACATAGACATAGACATAGACATAGACATAGACATAGACATAGACATAGACATAGACATAGACATAGACATAGACATAGGCATAGACATAGACATAGACATAGACATAGA
>SZWC01013013.1:19020-37740 GCA_023375785.1 Penium margaritaceum
TGCTGCTGCTGCTGCTGCTGCTGCTGCTGCTGCTGCTGCTGCTGCTGCTGCTGCTGCTGCTGGCTCTTCTGCTGCGGCGACGAAGCACTAGAATGGTTCGTTGCACACTCGACCTAGCAGCGGCATGTGCCGATGACGCCCTTAGACGCTCCTTTCTTTTAAGGGGACGTCGTCTGTACACACTGTTACACTTATCTAGCCGGTCTTTTTCATCTGTGGCCCGTCTTCGGAGAAAATCATGGTTTCGCATAGCCCTCGCGCCGCGTTTTCTGAGCGGCTCGCGTATCTACATCTGCGGAGCCTGTGCGAACGGGCCCCTACCACGAAGAATGCCGGCTGCTTCGCGAGTGTCGCTCGCAAGGAAGGGAAAAGCTGGCGCCTGATCAAAATTGCGCGTGCAAGACGTGGATATGACCCGGCCCAAAGAGTCTTTTTCTACAGATGCCATTGGAGTAAAGCATGAAAGAGACACAATTGGCAACCCGGTGAAGTAGAGTTACAAAAAGCACTATATGTAATTTTTAAAACTTCACCATCAATGAAATTTACAAAAAATATCACCCCCACTGTTTCCATTCTTTCGCGCATGCATTGTGTCCATAGCAACTACATGTGTGGAAGAAACCACCGTGCTTTGGATCCCCATTTATACAACACTTTTTTTTGCGTTAAAAATTAAATCATTTATTTTTTTAACCCTCTTCTCTTCGTGGAAGAAACGCATAGGAAGCACCCTAAACACAAACACATGAAAATCTCAGTGTTGAGTACGTAGGTTGCATTTTTACAGTACGAGGTCTTATGCGAGGCATTGAGAAATTTTCGTCTTAAAATTAGCACAATAATGCTAAACCACAGATATAAGCATCTCAATGTTGAAAGAATATGAGGCATTGAAGTACAATGTCATGAAATGGTTGAAGTCAACCATGTGAAGATATGAAAGGAAACTATGAATATATAATGATTAAAATTTCATAAATGGTTGAATTAATTCATGAACCACTTAAGTAATGTAAGAAAAATGTGATGATAGAATTACTACAATCTCATGAAATGGTTGAAGTCATTTATCAAATACATTAGGAAGTTGAAGGAAGGTATGATACAAAGATTCAAATAATATACAAAGAAACACCACATCATGTGGTTCTTTATTACACTTGAAAATGTTCATTTACACTACATGTAGTTTCCATAGACCCAATGCATGCACGAACGAATGGAATCATTGTGAAAAGGGGTTGAAGAAATCTTCTTTATGTTCAAGTTTTCAAAAAATGACATATAGGTTTTGTTGTAACTCTCATTCACCGGGTTGCTTATTGTGACTCTTTCATGCTTTACTCCAGTGGCGTCTTAACAAAAATACTTAATGGGTCAAGTCATATCCACGTCGTGCACGCACAATTTTGATCAAGCGCCAGCCTTTTCCCTCCTTCATGAGCGATACTCGCAAAGCAACTGGCATTCATCAGGGCAGGGGCCCGTTCGCACAGGCTCCTGACCCATGAACACGCGAGCCGCTCAGATAACGCGGCGTGAGGGCTGTGCGAAAGCACAATATTCTCCGAGGACGGGCCCGAGATGAAAAGACCGCTTATGTTGCCCTCTTTTAGAACTCTTGTTACGGCGGTCTACCTCATTCCAAAACAAGTTCAACCTCATCTGGTGAACATATTACAGTTCTAGCCAGCTTCACGATTCTCTCAAACCATTGAGACTCGCACATGAATCTTCGCTCGTGCAAAGTGCACACCAAACGCTCCACGATCTCCCTTTATTGTTACCTACCAAAAGACAAGGCCACCGTGCACTGCATAACGCCTATGTCATGCTAGTCGGAAGCTTGGATGGTGAACATGGAAAGATGCGGGGAAGAACACAGTTTAGGATATTTGGACACTTGAGCAATTTATGATTACAAGTAAGTGTACGCCGATGACAAGTGTCAAGTTCGTCAAACACATACATATAATGTTGAGAATGACTGTGAGGCATATGTTTGATCATCGGCGCACGTGTCGGACAACGGATGTGAGTTCACGTCGTTATTAGCTCCTTCAAAAAGCACCATCGTAAAATCGAGGCGATTCAAGAATCTCAATGTGCAATGTTACATGGATTCAGCGCCATCGAGAAGTTAATTGAACACTATCAATACATTGATATTTTTTGTGATACTTTTGTCGTTGCTTCTAGAAGGTGGTCAAAGTTATGAGACCTCGAGAACAAGACATCGAAGATCGGAGCAATTGGCCAAAATGCCCCCATCAGGTTGATGTATAAATGCAGAACACAACGGCAGGCCATGAAAGCAAAAACAATAATGACCATACACAAGTATTGGGGACTCATGGACTTCTGGTACAAAATAGCCTAAAGGGGTATGAAGGGGTCGACCATTGCTTTTTAGTGAAATTTGAAAACTCATACATCTAAGGTCATTTGCCTCGTAACTTATCCTCATAATCAAACTAAAAAAAAATCTACTTGGGATCAATAGCCCAAGTCTCAACTAGGTTGTTCCTCATCGTTTTAGTGCTCACACGTATTTGGTTTAATCTCAAACAAAAACATCACCATCATTTTAAGAGTTTCAGTGAATTCTACATTTCTTTATCAAGTAATCAGTTATCTATTAAGTTTTCCAATGTATGGTGAGGAGATGCGTGGAAACTTCCTAGCAACACAGAGGCTGACTGGGCGTCAGTGCCTGGTCAGACGATGACAACAGTCACAATTCGTGCACACAACGGCAAGGGTCTGGCTAGGAGACACAAGGCACAGTGTCAAAATTCTTCAATAGCATTTGCAAAGAGAAATGAGAAATGAAAGGTCCATGGCACAAGTACCTGCTGCGGCGCACGGCGGGTGTCGCACGCACGAGTACAAGATCTGTCCTAAAACCGGCCCAAAACCACTGTTTTGGCCGTAACTCTGCGGAGACATATCAAAACGCTGCGCCGTTTGAACCTAGACGTGCATAATCAAAACCCAGTTGCAAACACTGGTCACATGCATGCATCCGGCATCAAACGGTGGATACACAATGCAAAAACATGCAAATTGGGCCCATGGCCAAGCCACTGATGAACCCCTGCGTGCTGTAGAAAAATTGTAGGAGGTCCCGGGTAGCGTCCAAAGCTCTGGAACGGTCGTCGGTCAGCTCCAAGCTGGTAGTCCGCCACCACATGACGCACCAGTGCCACCAAGGTCCGCATGAGGGATCTGTACGATTATGGACACAGCCGAGTGGTCACGGTAAACTGTACAGGTCGACAGGAACGTCACAAATCAAAACACTCCCCCAAGACCCGATGTTAAGCATGTCCATACGCGTGCAGTATTGAGACAAGTACAATAACTGCAGCAACGACAAATGTGACACAGACATAATCACACCCCACACTCAACCACTCTCAGGCAAGGGGTGAAGTCCAACTGAATGAATGGCCACCACGAAGAATCCGCGAGCTTGTGCCTTCATCAAGAAGTCAACACGCTGCATGTCACTGCCAACCCAAATGACGGAGATCACGTGTCGCTCCACCAGATCACGCACAAAGTGATGCTCAACCGTAATGTGCTTTGTGCAAGCATGGAAGACACCCGAGTTCCCCATAATGACAAGAGGAATCTCGTTGTCGCAACGAAGCACAATGGCGGGTACTGACTTGCCAAGCTCAAGAAACAGCCCCTGCACCTCAAGCATCGTACTCTACCTCCGATGAGTTACGTGCAATGCAGCCAAGCTTTCAGCTGCGCTAGGACACAGCGGTCCCACCGAGGAGGAAGACGTAACTTGTGCGACTGCGTCCATGTGGGCTCCAGGCCCAGTTGTTTTCGGTGTAGCCGTCAAGGACCAGCAAACACTGGCGGCGAAAGCAGAGTCCGAGGTACGGTGTGGAGACCACGTACTGCACCACTGGCACAGCCGTGTGAAGGGCTCTAGCGCGTGGAGCCTGCGAAAACTGGGCAAAGAGGTTGACCGAAAATGCGATGTCAAGACGTGTGGTAGTGGCCAGGTACATCAGAGATCCGATGAGACGGAGGTACAAGGTCACGTCCATTGTCTCCCCCAGTTGTGTGGGATCGTCCACTTTTAGGGCATCCTGTCCATCTGGCATGAGAGGTGTGGAAGCCGTGGGTACTGCGCCAAGAAGGTCGCTGAAGCGCTCACCCACAACACATGCGTATTGGGCCTGATGCAGTAGTAGAGTCCAATGTCTGAAGTAGTAGAGTCCAACGTCTGTGATCTCCATGCCAAGAAACATGGCTGTAGGACCAAGGTCCTTCATCATGTAGGCAGTCTGGAGGATAGCCTTGGCGTCCTTCCCGGCTTCCAGTGAAGGACACGTGATCACAAGGTCGTCGACATAGATGATGATTGCGATGAATTGCTCAAGGTCCGTCGGTTAAAGAAAAAGAGATTTGTCTCGCTCTATACATATCCCGCAGGAGTCACGGTGCCAATGATCTCCTGGTTCCAACACCAAGGACATTGCTTGAGGTCGTATAAGGAATTGCAAAAGCGCCATGCCTTGTCACCATCCTCAAAGTGATGTGGCTAAGCCACGTAAATCTCCTCATCCAGAGAGCCATGGAGGAACGTATTGTTCACATCCATTTGGTACAGTTCCTAATCATGCTTAGCCACAACACTGAACAAAGCTCAAGCTGAGGTCATGCGGCCGAAAGGGGGAAATGTGTCAGTGTAATCGATGCCCTTGATATGAGAGTACCCCTTGACAACCAAGCGGGCCTTGTGGCGTTCCAGTGAGCCATCCGGCTTCACTTTCTGGTGGATGGACCACTTGACTTGAATAGCCTTCCTCCCAGGTGGAAGGTTGACGAGCTCGTAAACTCCGTGCTCTCGGATGACGCGAAGCTTATCCTTGCAGGCAGCACACCAAGCGTCAGCATCTTATGATGAGAGAGCTCCCCTCAGTGTGCCTGGGTCAGGGGCCATACAGGGAGAGCTCTGTGTGGCAAGAGCGTACGCCTCATCGCTAGGTCTGACGACCACAAGATCGGCTGCATCATCACAAGCGACATGAAACTCGCGAGTGATGAAGTTGTGCCCTACGGGACACTCTTGATGTACCTCTGTGTGCTCAGTGTGGATGTTCAGGCCTAGGGCCTTTGTGCCGGGATCACCACTCGCGATGCTACAAGCGTAGGGCCTGGGTGCGGGACCAGACACTCGTCGAGCTCTAGAGTCCCATGGTCGAAGACCACCGCCAGGCTTTTGTGGGTAGCCCGGGCTCTAGGGGTGCACCTTAGAATTAGGAACGGGTACAATCGCAGCTGGGGAGGCCTGAGGCAGGGGAGCTGGTGATGTAGTGCGAGGAGGTGTGGGTGTGGGTGACATGGGACTCAGTGTGACAGTAGAAGCAGGTGAGGCAGGTCCACGCACAGAGGCAGGACTACCAGCGGACACTAGTACAGTAACAGGATTACGCACAGGAACATAATCATGGGTGCCTGTGGGGTGCGAGGGGACAGGGGTAGAACCCAACGGTGCTTGAGAGATCTCTGGACCGACAAGGATGATCGTTGGGTCATCAAGAGCGGGAGAAGTGGAGGGAGCTCGAACGGACACATCAGCCTGGTGAGCGGTACTCGCAGGCGCAGAGTCCCCCATCCAGAATAAAACCTCACACGTGCAAACGTGTGTGACAGACAGAAATGTGATCGAAGTCAGATCACGGTAGGTGAGGGACTCAAAGAAGAGGGCGTCGCAAGACCAGACAATGCGACGATGAGTGGGGTCCCAAAAACGCCATGCCTTCGACCACGGGGAGATGCCGACAAAGGCACACAAGCGACCCCACGGTGAGGCCTTGGACCCCTGTTGGTCCTCGGTGTACCACATTGAAGCTAAGGATCCCCAGACGCAAGCGAGGCGCAAATCAGCACCGTGACCAAACCAGAGCACATACGGTCTACAGTGGTCCGGAAGAGGATCATGCAGGAGGCGGTTCCGGACCCAAGTCATGTAGGCAAAAGCGAAGGACTCCGGAAGGTCGCACTCAGACCGCATAGCGCAAACCGTATCCTCCATGGTACGGTTCCAACGCTCAGAAACACCATTTGTTTTAGGAGTAGTAGGAGCGAAGACCTGGTGAAAAATCCCGTGCTCGGCAAAGAAGCTATCCATCTCACCAAGAAACTCGCCGCCGCAATCTGAGCAGAAGGTGTGCAATGTGTGGCAAGACTGACGCTTAGCCATCACTTGCCAGAGGCAAACCGTGAGAGCGGCGTCACTCTTCTGACGCAAGTTATACACCCACCGCATCCAAGTGAAGTCATCAATCAGGTTCAGAACGTAGCGAACACGATCGGACAGAGACTTGACAGGTAGGGGACCAAGAAGGTCCAAATGGACTAACTCGAGAGGGCAAAGTGCGCGTGAATGGGAATCAGGGTAGGTGCAATGATGCATCTTAACCTGAGCTTAGAAGAGACAGTCTGTCTTAAGCGGCTTCTCGAAAGAAGTCGCGTCAAGACCAAGAGTGGGCTGTGTCCGAATGAGCTTTGACACAGTTTCGCAGCCTACATGACACACGCGGCGATAAAGCAGTCGCTGGTGCT
Source organism: Penium margaritaceum (assembly GCA_023375785.1). NCBI lineage: Eukaryota > Viridiplantae > Streptophyta > Zygnematophyceae > Desmidiales > Peniaceae > Penium > Penium margaritaceum. The sequence goes on from SZWC01013013.1 coordinate 25,618, forward strand.
CAGGAGAGAGAACACCAATGACAAAAGCACGAGCAAAAGTGGAGGGGGAGCAAGGAGCAAAAGTCTGAGAGATACGATACATGTCATCCACAACAGAGGCACGAAGAACAACGCTACGATCGTCAATGACAGTTACAATCGCGGACTCTACAGTGTGCACCACAGAGAGTCCCATCATACTGCAAGCACGTACACAAAGAAAAATGAGCTCAAGGTCAGGCACAAACAACACCTCGGAAAGATACAGGGGGCCAGACGGACCATCAAAACATACCACACCAACACCCTAAACTGGCAAGGATTGACCAGAGCCTGTGCAAACGGAACGAATAGATGCAACAGGGCCAAGAACAACGAAATCACTAGGACGATAGGTCATGTGATGAGTGGCACTAGAGTCGATGATCCAAGTGCCACTGGAATCACGACTAGAGGAAATCACCGTACAATGGGCCATGGAACAATCAGCCTCAAACGCTAGGCAGCTAGTGGCGAGGAACGACGAAGGGCACAAAGGTGAGACTCATGAATCCAATCCATACAGTCAGGTCCATCATCATCGCATGCAGACTATGCCTCCCCACACAAGTCATCTCGAGCCACAAGTACAGACAAACAGACAGTCTGTGAACCACCCAACTGTGACAACACTCTCGCACCTCCCTGAAAGCGAAGTACCAGAAGGTGTCCGAGCTCGGCGATGGTGCGGTCAGGTGGGTTTGGGTCGCCACTGGTCGCTTGTGGTGAGGCGGGAATTGCTGCAGACGTGGTCGCCGCGCGTCCAGAGGATGTGCTACTCGATGTAGACCGTAGTGTGTGTGCAGCCTGGAGCCCGCGAGTAATCCACGCCCAGTCGAGCGGTTGCTGGCACTCGGTATAGCAATGGGCGCCTCCACAGTTGTACCAGTGAACAGAGCATCCACTGCTACTGCCCCTTCTTCCCCTGTGCTGCTGCTACGAGTCCTTGTGTCTCATTTGGTGTAATTGAGGTGGAAGGGGAGGAGGAGGACGTGACTCAGGATGGAGAAGGAGTCTACGTCAAGGGCGTTAGTGGTGATGCAATGACTGCGGCAACAATGGAGGTCTTCTGATGAGCCACGGCTGCCTCACGGGCGGATCTTACCTAGAGGAAGAGCTAGTGTGCCAAAGGAAGAAGCTGTAGTAAAGCCAAAAAAGGCTCGAGCACGGCGTCGCTGTACCTTGTGAAGATGTTTGTGTGTTCAAGGCGAACCCCGAGCATGATCGTGCGGAACGTCCACAACTGTGTACCTCCTGAGGTCCCAAGGCACGTGTTAACATGCATGGCGCATCGCCAGTAGTCGGCTACAGGCTCGGTAGGCCCCTGACGAAGGGAGGGAAAGGCATGGATGTGTGCGGCGCGAGTGGCATACATCTTTGCAGCAAGCAGGGACAATGCTAGGTCTTAACCCCCGTGTGGATTAGCGTCGGTGCCTGTGCCCACCGCACCAAGGAGCGAGCAGAAGTCAACGACGGTCTCGCGCGGCATGGCGTAGAGAAGTCCTCGCATCGCCCTAGCCGCTGTCAGCACTTGATATGGACTGTGGTAGTAGGGCCACACGCCCTCTGAAGTGGCCCAGACCTGAAAGAGGATCTCCCAGCAGTCAAAGTCGTCCTACCTGACATACCGTGGGGGCGTCTTAGGTTGCCGCTCCGTAGGGAGAGCAACCACAGGCTGGGAAGGACGAGGGATGGGAAAGACTTCGGGAAGAGGGAAGTCGCTGGGGTGGAGGTCAGGCAACGTTAAAAACTCGGGAAAGCGGGATGTGTGTGGGGGCAGAGAGCTCGTTTGAAGCTGGCGGAGACGCTCCTAAAGCACACAAATCTCGTGCTTGGGGGAGTCGCCCTCCATGCCTGGCATGTCTGGATCCTCGTCCCAAGGATCAAGAGGTGGCCGGTCCGCTCTAGCTCCTGTCTCCGGAGCTGGAGCTGACTGCTGTGTAGAGGGTGCGACACCGGCCGCTCCCTAAGAATTCTGTCGTGGAGTCGTGGAATGGCCTCAAAGAAGCTAGGTGAGTGTACGGATGGCGTCAATCTGCTCTCGTTACAGGTGACGCATCTCGTCTTGTTGGCTTCGCAGGTCCACAATAGCCTGCGAACGTGGACTCATGACCCCTGAGGAGAAAAAAGAGGGATCTATTGTCCTTTTTCCCTTCTCGCCGGATGGAGCCATGGCGCCGCTCATTATGGGCCGAGACGTCAACATGGTCGAATTGCACAAACGTGACCGTTTCTCGAAGAGTTGAGACGCTGGCAACTTTTGACCCTTCGACCAAAAATTTCACTAAGGCGAGTGTTGACGTCAGCAAGAAGTTGATGACCTTAGCATGACATGATGACATCAGCAAGGAAAAATGCTTATGTCAGCTCGCCTTCCCTTTTTTTCTTTTTATTTTTTTTGCATTTTGGTCAACCTTTGCGGTTGTTGAGCGAGCAGGCGGCCGCTCTGCAGCAACCGCACGGGTGCTAGGCGGAAGCCGCTTTGTAGCTTCCGCTAAGCTGCTACTGCAGTTGCGGCATCAGCAGTAGTAGCAGTTGCGCGACTGCGTGCGTGTCAGTCGCCTGGCGACTGCGTATGTGGCCATGGCTGCAGCTGTGCACTGTTGTTGTTGCTACGCGCTGCGGTTGCTGCACGCTCCTGCCGCCGTCGCCTGTTGTTGCCACTACTATTGTGTTGTTGCCGCCATTGCTCTTGCCGCTACTTCTACGCCACTGCTATGCTACTGCCGTTGCCTGTTGCTGCTGTGCTGCAACCGCCGCGCGCTGCTGCCGCCCTGCTGCTGCTGCTGCTCTGTGCTGATGCTGGCAGTTGCTGGCGACTACGGTCTACTACAGCTGTCTCTTGCTCCTACTAGTAGTTGCTACTAATGCAATCTCACATAGTGATGGTGAGCGATGTCGATGGCGATCCGCTGTCATCGTCGATAGGTCCCTGTGGATCTACTGCAGCGATGACTCTCACTACTGCTGCTCTGCTGCGTCTCTGCTACGCTGCTGAGTGAGATTTATCTCACTACTCTGATACCATGAGGAGATGCGTGGAAGCTTCCTAGCAACACAGCTGCTGACTGGGCGTCAATGCCTGTTTAGACGATGACGACAGTCACAAGTCGTGCACACAACGGCAAGGGTCTGGCTAGGAGACACAAGCGAAAGTGTCCAAATGCTTCAATAGCATTTGCAGATAGAAATGATAAATGACAGTTCCGTGGCATAAGTACCTACCGCGGCGCACGGCGGTTGTCGCACGAGGCAGTACAAGATCTGTCCTAAAACCGGCCTAAAACCACTGTTGTGGCCGTAACTCTGTGCAGGCATATCGAAGCGCTACACTGTCTAAACCTAGACGTGTAGAAGAAAAAGCGGAAAGCTACAACTGGTTACATGCATACATCTGGCATCAAACAGTGGATAAACAATGCAAAAAACATGCAAATCGGGCCCACGGCCAGTGCACCAATAATCCCCTGCGTGCTACAGAAAAAATGCAAGAGGTCTCGGGTAGCGTCCAGAGCTTTGGAACGGTCGTCAGTCAGCTCCAGGCTGGTAGTCCGCCATCACATGACGCAAAGGTGCCACCAGGGTCTACATAAGGGATTTGCATGAGTATGGACATGACCGAGTGGTCACAGTAAACTGTACAGGTTGACAGGAACGTCACAAATCACAACACATGGAACATTCATAGTTCATACACATATTTTATGCATTATGTCATTCATACCCAGAACTAAAACCAAAATCCTTCAATAATGCCTTTGTTTTTTATTTTTGTATCAAATGTAAAAAAGGATGTTTTTCCAAGTTGGATGAAACATTAACATACAAACTTTAGTTTTAATAACGGCAAAAGATATCCTTTTCCACATTGATGTACCATTTTGTGTTTGCATTTTCATGATGAAGCATGCAAACTTCGGCTTAAGTTTCATTTCATGTTAGGGCGCAGTGACTATATACCCCTAGTTTTGCACAATAAGCACCATCCGTCCCTCGGTCGGAATAAAAAGCCCCATCTGCCCCCCTTGTCGGAACGATTAGCCTCATCCGCCCCTCCTTCCGAACAATAAGCCCGATCCACCCCTCCGTTGGAGCGATAAGCCTGATCCACCCCTCCGCCAGCACGATAAGCCTCATTCGCCCCTACCCCTGAACAATAATCCCCATATACCCCTCGGAGATTTTGAACTCGTAATGTGACGGTACATCATTCATTGTCTCCCAAATAAGGGTGACCTGGTATTATTACTTCACTTTTCAGATAATTTGCTCTTCATTTTGTACTATCACGTGTCATGCATTTATTTGAGTCTTGTGACGGCAACAATGAAATTGTTTTGGTACTTAAAAATGCGCGGTTGAGCCTACTACATCTGCTCCTTTACTCAGGGTATGCTTTCATTGTTACCATATTTGAATTACATTGGGTTTCCGTCATTCCACAGACCGCATCTGCACGGTCGTCTTATCGGCGTATGCAGTATCCTCGTCACATCGAAAACCCCCCTGTGCCAACCTCAGCCGTGAGGTGGCAAGGTTCATGCACTGGCATCCAAACATGTTGCCGAGCCAGAGAGATGTCTGGCCAGCTCAGCAAGTGGTGAGTGGGCCAACTATAGTGTGCCGTTGAACAGTACGACAGGTGTCCGTATTGCAACTTCTGCGGTACGCCATGAAGAGATACTGTACACATGTCACTGTGTCATCTTTTCACCCGCCATTCGCTATGGGCATGTTGGAGGGTAACCGAAAGCATGGTGTAAATCATTGCCGGCGGACAAGTGAGACATGTAGTATAGTAGCAGAATATGTGTAAGATGAAACGTATCGCCGGACAGTGCCCTCATCGTACGTGTCCACCTATCCTTGGATGGTCAGCCAGTTACATGCCATGTTTCCGCAGGTTCCCACTTTAGTTTGATTCAGTGTCATTTTGTGTCGCACAGTCGTTGTTGACGCCGTCACAGCTCCTTCCAACCATGTTGCTTCTGTAGCAGCCTCTTTTGTGACTCCGAGATGGTGGACGACCAATTTGTAGGGGACGTGGGATAATTAGCAAGCTTTTTTGTGGTAAAAATACCCTCTATTTTGGATGGCTTCCCAAGAACATGCGTGGCATGTTGCCACACAAGTCCTGACGAGAACGCTCCTCGGCCCGCTTAGGTTCCTGCACCGTGGCGGTATCCCGATAACCCACCGCCGGACGACCCATCAGGCGCGTTTGACGATGTCATGTTTTGGTTGCCTTGGGATTGGGCTGATGACTGGTGGGCCCAGCAGTTGGACGAGGCTGACAACCTCCCACAGAAACAACTCCCGAATGAACCATCTCGTGCTCCCGGGTCCCCCGATGTTCGGGAAGCCGGACCCGTTAGGTTTAGCTTGGGGTGTCGTCGCGTCTTGTCCGCCCCACATGGCCACCTCGGTAGTTTTCACTTCGTGTCCATGATGTTTCATGTGTCTACTTTCCTTAGGAACAAGCAGACGGTGTGGATGGAAGTACAAATTTGCAATCCTGTTGTTGCAAGTACAGTTTTGGAAACCCGCATATTTGTCTTTCATGTTATGGTAAGCTTTCATGGACAGGTGATTCAGACGACGAACTATGTCACAGCCCAAAGAAGCAGAAGGGGATGCCAAAGGAGCCGGCGGAGGGCACATTCTTCAATGAGACAGACACCGTTCGGGCGTTTGTGGAGGACTATGCGGTTGACAACCGCTTCGGTCTAAAGTGGGTGCGCAATGAGCTTGCCAAATTCCACGTCACGTGCTCCAAGGCAAAGAACAAGGGTTGTACCTAGCTCCTCCGGGCTCGTGTTACAAGTAAGTTTGGACAGGACACTGTGTCCCACTACGCCGACGGACACAAGTGTGTCCCTACCATTGGCCGAGGCAATCGGGCGCGGCAGAAGGGGTGGGTGGCTTGTAAAATATCAGAAGCCCTACAATGCGACCCCATAGCTTCAACAGCCACCCTGCGGTAGGTAGTCCACGAACGGACCGGCGTGAACATTTCCAACAACACACTCTACCGTGCGAAGACACGGGCTTAGGAAAACCTGATGGGCAAGAAAACAGATACGTGGAGCCTGTTTCCGTCTTACGCCGATGAGGTATGTACACAAGTGCGCTTGTGAACCATTGCATTTTGGTTGTGATGCACATTTTACGTGTATTCACATGTGTATGTCCAAGTGCTACGTGCACCTGAGACGCGTGGACCCTGGTACACACGCGGTCGCGCACAAGAACAAGAACGGTGCCTTCATGTGGGCTTTGTCGCTCTAGGTGCTGCCAGGATCGGCTTCCAACACAGTCACCAGATTTTGATAATGGATGCCATGTTTCTCAAAAACAGGCACAAGCAAGTTCTCTTGCTTGCCCAATTTTTTTACGCCAACGACCACGCTGTTCCCATGGCATGGACAGTGGGGCCGACCAAGGATGAGAAGGGCTTGAAGTTTTTTTACGCTCAGTTAGCCCTCGCATATCCCACTTCTGCACAGTCCGGCACTTGCATCATCACAGACAGCGAGAAAGGCTTGGAGTAAGCGCTACGGAAGTACCTCACTGGTGCTACCCACACGTACTGCGCATGGCACTTGCACGAGAACGTCCGCACTTCATTCGGAAAAAAGGCTGCACACTGGGCATGGAAGTGTGCATATGCACTGAATGTCGAGCAATGGGAGAAGGCAACCACCCACCTACGACAAGTGAGTGCCTCTGCGTATGCATACCTGTTTGGAAGGCGGGGGGAGGATGGGAGTGTGGTGGGGAGTACCTCTAGAGAAGTGGACACGCCTCCAATGCCCTCTACACAGAAGGGGTCACACTACCTCCAACACAGCCAAGAGCTGGAACACGCGCATCGCAGCTCACCGCAAGTTGTATCCGTACTGCTGTTTTCTCAACATCTACCCCTTTGTGCAGTGCATGTTCTGTGCTTCTCGTGCCCACGATGAAGGTGCGCGGACCTCCTTGGCCCCTGCCCAAGCCGACCGACTGCTCCACTGTCTCTTAGTGGCAGAAGAGTATACCGTGACGGAGGAGGGCCCCAACACGAAAACAGTGGAGGGCCCCAAAAACCATCCACGGCGAATTGACATCCTGGAGAAGACGTGCAGCTATGGTTGGTGGAAGGAATTTGGACTGACTTTTCACCATGCATGCGCATTTTTGCTCGTGAAGCGCGTTAATGCAAAGAACCTTGCCGACCCTAGACTCACCCGCATGGCGTTCCGTCGGGTATACAACAACTCCCTCCCCTCTTCGGTGGTGAAAAATATTCGGCCCGTGGAACCCCTTTGGCTGCATCCGGGACCTAGGTATGGGAAGGGCCGCCCTCGCAGCGCACGAAAAGACCGTGAGACTTTGTGCAAAAAAAAACTTCATTTGCCCTTTGTGTGGGCAAAAGGGACATACCAAGACACAATGCAAAAACCCGCCAGCTCCAAGCCCTGCTCAGGCTGCAGCAAGGGGGTATGATGGAGGTCTAGAGGCTGCTGCAGCAAAGGCTGCAGCAGCCTTGGAGGCACGTGCAAATGCCTCCATGAGTGTGGATGCTCCAGTTGCAGCGTATGTCAGTGGTGACGTGGAGTATGATCCCGATGCTCCACCTCAAGATGATGAGCGTGATGAGGATGATGGTGGTGAAAGTGACGACTCTGGTGCATACTCCCCTCCTCTTCATGATGACGGTGAGACTGTGATGAAGGATGAGCACACACAACAGTTGGATGTGGAGGAGAGAGAGTGGCAGGAAACGTATGAGGAAAAGCCAGAGGAGGCAGAGTCAGGTGAGTGTGTGTTTGGTTTATCTTCGTGTATTCACTTACATGATTTCATGTAAATCACCACCTATGCTTGTCATCGCTAATACTTGGTTTTGTTCATGTGCAAGATGAAGTATGCTAGATAGTGGAGATTGAACAAACCATTTACTCAGGCGGGTCACAGTTCAACAGGAAAGGGGGGTTTCGGGTTAGGCAGAAGGTTAGGGTTAAGCTGAGGCACAACAATCCATTGCATGTGGGGAGAGGGTCCAGTGGCCGGCATGTTTCAAGTAGCAGACGTGGCGGCCAACATTCAAACAGCGAGACAAAGGTATTCTACAATGCTGAACACTGTCGGCCATGGGAGTAGTTGTTTCCTGTCTGTGACATTGTTCACTTTCTCCGAGGGTTGAGTCATGAAATATTCAACAGGATCACGTATCGCACCTTTAGTGTGTGTAGTGTTTAGGTATTGACTTTTGCATAATGAAATTTCATCAAGCCAATTTCCATTTGCAAATTAGCGCCTCTGTCGTGCCATGGTGTTTAACAAGTACTACCGAGTAAAGGTTCATTACACTTACCAATGTTGAAGAAGAACACATTAGTACCCACTTGATTGTTCCTTGTGTTCATACCGATGTAAAGGAAAGCTTTCACATCACACTTGAAAATACATCACATGGGCTTATCTGGTAAAGACTGTACACCCATTCACAGCCATGTAGAAAGCTATCTTTGACATACACACAATTGTTCTGGTTACTACATTAATCATGAAGTGTCCTATTCTAGCTGATACATATGACATCACTTTGTCCGCATTTGTGCTGAAGAGGTGAACTTTCAGTTGTTATCAAGGGGTGTATAATCACAATGAGGCTGACATATTCAACGTCACATGAGAGTACTTGAGCCCAAAATGCTTGGCTAAATGATGTGGATTTGCCCATGAACTGTCCTCTTAGGGCTGCTATACTTGTCATTACTTTGTCCACAGAAACCCTAAACAGGTGGACATTTTGTTGCATGAATGGAGAGTATCAATCACAATAAGGGTGGTACGTTGTTGATTTCACGTGCAAGAACTTGAGTCTAAAGTGCCTTGCAAATAGTCATGAAAAACACGTAGGACATAGCTCAACTATGACGATGGTCAAAGTCGCGAACATGGAATTTGCCACACCGACATGCATGGCGCCCAATTGGGTGGACAGTACAACGGGCGGGCATGGGGTGCCGGCATGCCCAACTGCCAACACATGGTGTATGGGTCGGGGAGTGTATTTGGGTTGATGATGTGCCATGCGCACTTTATCTTTGCCCACTCGGCCACCGCAGTTCCGTGATCCATGGAAGGGCGGGGAAATGTCACGGTTCCCCAAGGACCGTGCACCGATTCTGGGCTGCCAGCCCCGCACTGCAACGGTGGCAGAGGACGTGTATCTCGGACATGGGACATGTCAAAATAGGGTTTGCTCAATGTACTCGTGAGTACAGGAGGGAGGAGGAAGTCCAATGCGATCTCAACCGTATGACATGTAGAACATACGCATGGGTTTGACCGCGCAAACGACTGGACTATGCCTCGTACATGGCCGTGGTTTTGAAAAGCAGATGTTGTCATGTGCGGCCCACTACACATCCAAGCAGGGAGGCGCAGGTGTCTATGGTATCATGCTGAGCCTCTGCGCAGACCGAATCATTTACCTTCGACAGCAGGTGTCTAGGGTAAGGTTCCGTTCCGCTGGTCGTGGTACGTCACATCACAAACCATGGGTACAATAGGCTTGTTTTACATCATTTTCCACGGTTCGACATCGAAAGCTGATCAAGGGGTATATGGGGCTTATTGTTCAAGGGTTGGGGCAAATGAGGCTTATCGTGATGGCGGAGGGGTGAATCAGGCTTATCGCTCCGACGGAGGGGAGGATGGGGCTTATCGGTGTGGCGGAGGGGCAAATGGTGCTTATCGTTCCGACGGAGGGGCGGATGGGGCTTATTGTTCCGACCGAGGGGTATGTGAGGATTAAGGGTCAAAAAACAGGGGGTAATGGCTATTTTCACCGTTCACGTTGTGTTGAGTGCATTTTGTTTGCTAGAGAAAACTTTTATGAGGATGAAAAGTAGCATGACTGTGTTGAGATACAATCGCTTAAGAGAATAACGTTTTAAAAAATGTTAGTTTAAAACTAATTCAACTCAAAGAAATCCTGATCCTTTCATGTCAGATGCACCTTGTGTCAATGTGAGCTGATCCCCGTGATTTATTTTTGTTGCACGACCACTAAACAATGCCTCTAGCATTTGTGAGGGGGAAAACTAATTCCTAAGCAACTGAGAAAGTTGCATGAATAATTCATGTGAAAGAAAGGAACATAACATTTCAAATATCTTTTTCACATGTAAAATAACCCGATTAGTTTCTATTTTTCTCAAGATATATACATATGTTTAAAAAAACTTAAATCGCATTCCAACGTAAGTTAACTATTGAGAGGGGTGTCCATACTGGATCGATACTAGCAAAATCTTCATACATGTTGTCAATGGCGTCTGATTCATCAATTGATATATACAACGAGACTCGTGATCACTATCCAATACAAATCATTGACCATGCATGTTTGAGAAAAGAACCTCGAGGACACACAACTTAATGTTTTATTGATGTAGAAAAACATCATGCAATAGCATCCCATGTCCACAAGTCTACATTATTCACTCAAACTAAAGATGCTCACCATCCATGCGTTCCTAAACGAAGATTGACTTAGAAGGATGAGCCGTGATTAGCGTGTTTAGGGATGGGAATTCAAAACACAGCATATCCTATTGTAACTATGACAAAACCAAATAAATTAATGGTTGTCTTGGTTTGTGTTGTGTGAACTTCATTAATTTTCTTGATGAAGTGGCCTTGCACCCATTTCTCCTTGGAGCAGACCAATTGAAAAAAGTGGAGGACATGGATAATGGTTTCAAAACTTAAGCGGGTGTGACTTGTAATGCATTGTGAAACATGGTATGTATGGTGAGATTTTGTTAATATGGTATGTTTGGAGTGCAAGTTGAATCCATTCCAGTTCATGGTACAAATCCTTAAATGTAATGGGCGTGCCTTGGAAAGATATTTATTTTGAGACATCAATACCTACTCAGATCCATTAAAGAAGGCGAACCAATAGCGTGCAAGTGAAGGATGCAAGAAAATCTAACAGATGATTAGGAGGAAAGATATGGCCAGTGAGCTATGAAGTCTGTCTTAAAGGTTGAAAGGGAATAATACATAAAGACATTGATGTGAAAAATCGGAAGGGGTATGGGTTTGAAGGGGGTAAAGTATGAGATGGACAATCAATAGGCTAAAGGTTCAAAGAGTTCATGTAGCAGGGGCTAGGTTATGATGGGTGAGTAAGGGAGGATGAAATAGGTCAAAGGAGTGGATGGAGGAGGCCTTAAAAGAAATTGTATTTCATGCCTTCTCTTTGTCGTATGATTTTTTTTGCAGTGGCTAAACATGACTTCTTAGCGGTGGCAATGAAAGATGCCGTATTTGATGACCATTAAGATGTGAGTTGCGCTTATGTGCAAAAACATTGGTGTAGTTTTCATGACGGCGAGTGAACAGTTCTCTATCTTTTGCTTATGTCAAAGAAGCACTATTTTGCACCCTCGCTTTTTATAAATCAACAAGAAAATAGAATATCGACAAGGATTAAATTGTTTTAACGGTTTGCAACAAACCTTGGTCATTTCCACATACCCCATAGTATACATTTTTTTTGGGCTAGGTAATCTAAAGACTTCATGGAGCACCAAAGGGGTGTGGAGCGCAAGACATCTCCCTTGAAATGTCCAAGCTCTCATGCTAAAATCCCCCACAAGCGCATCCACACATGTTTTTTCATAACTGGTCGTGATAATGACGTGCAAGAGGAGAAAGGTTAAGAGAGTGCACCATGGCTGCTGTTTTCGCCACCCTTGCCCATTCTTTTTGCCTAGACCCATCCTCCAAGGCTTTCCTCAACCTTTCCATGGCAGTCATTCCTGTATGGGTGCCCCGGCGAAGGCTGCTATCGCCCTACTATGGATACGTCCACCTCTACTTCCATACCTTTAAGGCTTCCAATACCTTGCTAAGGTTGTTGCCACTATGCTAGGGCTGCGCCCACACCTGCACCCACCTCCTTAGGTTGTTGTCACCTTGCTAAGGCTGCCTCCATGTCAAGACTGCGCCCAGACCTACACCCACCACTCTATGACTACACCCGCCCCTCTAACACTGTCCCCACCCTTCTGGGTTGATGCCCCCTCCTAAGGCTGCCGC